>PVKU01006291.1:0-106658 GCA_004027475.1 Anoura caudifer
TGCATTCTTTAGAGGAATCACAAACCACTTCTTCCCTCCCTTTTGTCATTCAACAAAGGAAAAACCATTCACTACATTTGAGCAGCATAAATACAACTGGCACTAGAGTCTGAGAAAGATCACTCAGATAGTCGTGGGCTAAGAAAGTTCAACGGTATAGTGTTTATTAAGAAAAAAACTTCAAACTCGGCATTGTCAAACATAGAGGGAAAACGCTTATTTAAAACATAAAAGAGGAGACTGTCAAGCTTGAAGCCACCTTCTGCACAGCAGCTGCCTGGGAGGGGCACCCCATGCCCTGGTGACCCAGTTGTGAAGACAAATCAGATAACCAGCCTCAGGGCATCTGATGTCTGAGAAACTCTGTAAAGTGCCCTCCTACATGGCAATGATTAATTGGCTCTTTTCAAATGTATATTTTATTGATTATGTTATTACAGTTGTCCCACTTTTTCTCCTTTATACCCTCTGCCCTGCACTGGTCTCCCTCCAGCATTTCCCCCTCCTAGTTCATGTCCATGGTTGTACATATAAGTTCTTTGCTTCTGCATTTCCTATAGTATTCTTCACCTCCGCTGTCTATTTGCTTCTTCTTCCCTGAACCTTTTCTCCCATGTTCCTCCCTCCCCCTCCCCACTGATAACCCTCCATGTGATCTCCATTTCTGTGATTTAGTTCCTGTTTTAGATGTTTGCTTAGTTTGCTTTTCTTTTTGTTTTAGGTGTGGTTGTTAATGTCTATGCTTGCTGTATTTTTACTGTCATATTTTTTATCTTCTTTTTCTTAGATAACATTTCATGTAGTAAGTAAGGGCTTGGTGATGATGAACTCCTTTAACTTGACCTTATCTGAGATGCGCTTTATCATCCCTCCCATTCTAAATGAAAGCTTTGCTGCATAGAGCAATCTTGGATGTAGGTCCTTGCCTTTCATGACTTGGAATACTTCTTTCCAGCCCCTTCTTGCCTGCAAGGTCTCTTTTGAGAAATCAGCTGATGATCTTATGGGAACTCCTTTGTAGGGGACTCTCTCCTTATCTCTTGCTGCTTCTAGAATTCTCTCCTTCATTTTAATATTGGCTAATGTAACTATGGTGTGCCTTGGTGTGTTCCCCCTTGGGTCCAACTTCTGTGGGACTCTCTGAGCTTCCTGGACTTCTTGGAAGTCTATTTCCTTTTCCAGATTGGGGAAGTTCTCCTTTATTATTTGTTCAAATAAGTTTTCCACTTGTTGCTCTTCCCCTTTTGGTACCCCTATAATTGGGATGTTGGAACGTTTAAAGATGTCCTGGAGGTTCCTAAGCCTCTCCTCATTTTTTTGAATTCTTGTTTCTTCATTCTTTTCTGTTTGGTTGTTTCTTTCTTCCTTCTGGTCCACTCCATTGGTTTGAGTCCTAGTTTCCTTCCCATCACTTTTGGTTCCCTGTGAGTTTTCCCTCATTTTACTTAGTGTAGCCTTCATTTGTTCATCTAATTTGTGACCAAAATCAACCAGTTCTGTGAGCATCCTGATTGCCAGTGCTTTGAACTGTGCATCTGATAGGTTGGCTATCTCTTGGTCACTTAAATGTATTTGCTCTGGGGCTTTGATCTGTTCTTCTGTTTGGGCCTGTTTTTTTTTTTTTTTTTTTTTTTTTTTTTTTTTTTTTTTGGTTTTTTTTTTTTTTTTTTTTTTTTTTTTGGTCTGGTTGCATCTGTTACAAATGAGGGCCAGAGCCTTAGGTGTTCCCCAGGGTGGGGCAGCCTAGTAGCTGGGTTGTGATGCTATATGTAGGGGTGTGGTCAGAGAGGGAACAATGGTGCTTGCTCAGCTCTCTCTCATATTTCAGTCCCTTCTGCCACTTCCCACAAGCAAACTGGGCCTTTCTGGTTCTGGTTCCCAGGTGGGTGGGCCCATGCACATTCTTGACTCTGTGGGTCTCTCCAACGAACTCTTCTGTGAGGCTGGGAGTCTCTCCTGGCACCTCAACCCCCACAGGTGTTTTCAATAGGTGCTTTTAGGCTTTATTTCCTGGCACTGGGGCCCTGGGCTGCACCGTCTATCTCGCTCCCTGTTTTTGCCTGGTTTATGTGCACTCGAATGTGTGACTGTGGTCAGCCAGCTGCCTTTCACACCTCACTGGGTCTGCCCATTGCCACCCCATGCCTGGGTCTACCAGCCACTGCTTTTTTCTGCTGTGACCCCTCTCCACCAGCTACCGACTCCACCCCTCTTACCAGTCTGGATGAATGGTTGTCGGACTTCCACACAATTCAATTTTCTGTCAGTTCTGGTTGGTATTTTTTTTGTTTCTAAATTTTTGTTGTCCTTAATTCTGGTTGTGTGAGGAGGCACAGTGTGTCTACCTACACTCCATCTTGGCTGTCTCCTCATTTTTTAAAAATTCTTATTTCTTCATTATGTTCTGGTTGAATGTTTATTTCTTCTTTTTGTTCCAAATTATTAATCTGAGTCCTGGTTTCCTTCCCTTCCCTTTGGATTCCTTGTATATTTTTCTTTATTTTACTTTGTATAACTATACTTCTTCCTTTATTTTGCATCCATACACAATCATTTCTGTGAGCATCCTGATGACCAGTGTTTTGAACTCTGCATCTGACAGGTTGACTATCTCTTTGTAGCTTAGTTCTTTTACTGGAGTTTTGATGTGTTCTTTCATTTGGGCCATATTTCTTTGTCTTGGCTCACCTGTTACACTGTAAGGTGCAGAGCCTTAGGTACTCACCAGGGTGAAGACACCCACTTTGCTGTGTTGTGGTGCTGGTGGGGGGAGGAGTCAGAGAAGGAACAATGCCACTTGCTTGGCTCTCACCCCACTTTCAGTCACTTCCCCTGCTGCCAACAAGTGAATTGCATCCTTCTGGAGCTGATTCTCACATGGTTGGTTTTGTATACACTCTGGGATCCTGTGGGCCCCTCGGATGGACCCTTCTGTTTCCCAGATCCTGGGAGTTTCTCCCACCACCACAAACCCCACAGGTTTTTACAGCCAGAGGTTTTGAGGCTGCATTTCCCTGTGCTGAAACCTGGGTGGCACTGTCTGTATTGCTCCCCACGTGTTCCTCCCAGTTTACCCACATGCAAATGTGGGGCTGCCCAGTCTGTCAGCCACTGCCTTGCCCACTCTGTCCACCCGCTGCCACCTTGCTGTGTGTTCTCTCTGCCCTGGTTGCCCATTTCTGCCCCTCCTCCAGTTTGGATGGGTGTTTTTTCTTTAGCTCCTTGGTTGTTGGATTTCCATACAGTTCAATTTTCTGGCAGTTATAGTGGTATTTGGTTTTTAAATTGGTTGTTATCCTTCTTTGGGTTGTGTGAGGAAGCAAAGCCTATCTACCTACACCTCCATCTTGGCCAGAAGCCTAATTGGCTCTTTAATGGTGTTCTCATGACATCCATCTGCAAATGATGAAACATAATAATTGGACATTCTAACATGGCTTTGGATGTTGTTGAAAGTCCGTCTTCCTAACTAGAGTGTAAGACCCACAAGGGCCAGACTTCTGGTGTCACTCGCCACATTCATTGTCTTCAATGCCACCTCAGGTCAGTTTGCATTCAGTAATTGTCTGTGTGCAAGGGCGACTGTGTACAATGTATCTTGGAATTACCTTACATGGCTTTCTTAGCGCCATGTTAAGATCACATCATTCTGAACACGGACAGAACCACTTGGTTGACCACCAACTATAGTAATGGCCAAACAAAGGAATGAGAGTTGTACCCACGTTTCACATTTAGGCATGACTCCAGCTTCTATGCAGCAAGGAAGCTCAGGGCGAAGGAGTTGAGGAGAACTTGATCACAGCACTAATGTGAGATGCTTCCATAACAGTTATTACCTGATTTAATGTAAACAATAATTCGCATATGTAAAAAATTTATATTTTCTTTGTTCACTGTGAGTCAACAAGTTTATTGCTTACTACTTATACATGATGGTGTTATATCCTTAGGGTTTTACATGCACAAAATCATACGGAATCAACACTTCAGTGGGTGATAGACATATTAATTAAACAGCATCCAAAATTAATAAGAATTGCCATTGCAGTCATGGCTGCATGATGATATATGAGAAAGGTTAATAAAGATGATTGAGCTGAAATCTGAAGGATGTCACCTTAAAAGTAAGAAATTATGACTGAGCTCAGATTTAAGGATTAACCATGTGGAAGTGATTAGCCATTCCAGGAACAGAGACAGACATGTGCAAAATTCTCTGGAGAAGCAGTCTGGAAGTTTGTACTTTTTTTTTATCCTTTGGAAGACTTTGTATAAGATAAATGTTATTTTATTTCCCCCTCAAAATTTGTAAGAATTGATTAGTGAGGCCTACAGGCCTGGAGTATTTTTTGTAGGAGAAATTTTAGTAATAGATTTAATGTTAGTAATTTGGGAATATTGACCTTTTCCCCTTATCATCATATCATTTTTTAATAAATTGTGTTTCCTTAGTAATTCATACATTTTTAAAATTTTAATAGATATAGGATATACTGATATACTGTTTATTCCTGTAATCAATAACTTTTGCCTTCTCTATTTTGAAATCCATTTTGACCAGAGATTGCCAATTTCATTAGTCTTTACAAAAAGTTTTCGTTTTAATAATATATTTTATAATATGCTTGTTTTTATTTTATTAATATGTGCTATCAATTATCTATTTCTGTTGTCTCTTTTTTTGGTTTTTGAGCATACTTTCTTTTCTATTTTATTCTATTTATTTTTTACTAACAATGGGTATGAAAACAGTGGAGATAAATTTGGACCTAGGGTGACATGCTCTTCTCTCGGCAGGGAGGGAGATGCTGTTTGTTCCTTCCTGGTGGCTTGTTCACTAGCTGTCCCAGATCGCAGAATCGACTCGGTGCAAGCACAAGTCTACATCCAGTTCCTCTTTGTTCCTCTGTTGAAGCCTTTCGAAGTCCCAAGCCGAAGTCTGATAATTAACTGGATTCTTCACCGTTGTTTTCAACCCCATGAGACTGTCATAAATGTGCATAGACTTTGGCCTCTCCCCGTCGCTTATAGGAATCCTAGTTCCCTGGAGGGGCAGCAGCCCCAATATTGGGCCTAGGTCTCTGGACTTTCCGCCTTTTAATCTCTCTGATGCCTTGAGAATTTTTTAAAAAATTTTGTCCACCTTTCCTAAATGTCACGTTGGAGAGTGAGCTTAAATTATCTCATTTATCATGAGGAAGTAAAAATTCTAAGGACCGTTTTTATTTTCTCAATTTTTAATGACCATTTTAATGGGTTATTCCTCCTAGGACTAGGTGGTGTGCTTTTCTTGCCACCAATTACTCTCACAATATTTCTATTTTACAAATGATTTCATACTCGCTAGAATTCAAATTTCTTGCTTCAAGCCTTTGTCAAACCATAAGCGGAATGTAAGTTTCGCAGGGGCATGGGATGTTATCCAGTGATGTCTAACCAGAACCTTGAACAGTGCTAGTACTTAGCAAGCCCTCAACTAAGTTAATGAAAGTAATGGAGTCAGATCTTTGGCATTCCGGTGGAGGACTGGGTCTTCTTCATTCATTTGCTATAGGTCATTGGTTATTGCTTTTCAGGATGTAGCTAGAAGACAAGATGTAAGGAATATTTCCATTACATGCTATATAGAGAAAGCTTTCCTCATTTAATTTGGTTTGGACCCCTCGATGTTCTTTTCAGTGTGTAATTAAAGTATATGCCTCCTTCACCTTGAGAAATGACATAGGCCGTAAGTCAGTGAGAAGTGAACCCATGCCATCTAGAGACTATAATCATTTTACAAATACTTAATTCAAGTCTAAACATATGTGTCTAGTTATAATGGGAATCTGGTGTGTTTATCCATCCTTTTTCCCTAGGATATTGGTGACTTTCTTAGCCAGGAGTAACAAGGTCTCCAGCCTTGTTCAATCTGGATCTTCTCTCATGGCTTTGATCTGTGCTTTTGACTCATATCTGGTGCTCAGAGTTTCTTCTTGGTTCCAAGTACATCTGGTCAATTCCAGCAGTCAGGTGCCTTGCTGATAAGTCTAAAATAGAAAATTCTTTTATTTAATATTGCTTCAAAGCTACAAGCCTTGCCAATATATACCTCAATGTTTATATTTTGAATACCATGGCTATTTCTACATGCAATACAGGGACAGCTGAGAATTCACACAGCCCTCTTGTACCAGTCCCTGTGAATACAAGCATTTGGCTTGAGTGGAGGGTTTGGGAGCCTTTCCTAGATTGAGGCAGAATACCTAAATTTTTGAAGGCACAAGTGATTCCATCATTCAGTTTTATTATGTGTTATGGATAAGAAAATAACACATCCACTAATCAAAAGCCCTTTTTTTCCCATAGCTGTTTCTTCTGCCCCAGAATAATGTATTTCCTCCACTTACATTCTCTGGGGTCTAGGATTTGGTTAGCTGGTCACCTGAGAAACTTATTTAGTCATCATTTCATCCCAACTTTGAAGTATTTAGGTATGAATAATGTGAGATAAGACTCAGGCCCCCTGCATATGATTCCACATTTTTGACCCGGCTAGACCCTAACGACGTAATTGCTATGATTGAGGCACAGCCATGGCACTGGTGACCTGAGACCTGGAGGTCAGGTTTGAGAAGACCAATTCCTCATTGAACTGATTTGTGATGAGTTAATTTTGGAAATCGACTGTTTTCGTGCACAGAGTCTGAGTACATTGCAGTTCGTTTGCTTTTGTTTTTATCTTAATAGATCACATAGGCAAAGGCCTCTGCTGAGGAATAATTTAAAATTCAGCATTATTTAAATATTTTCAATTTACATTCACATATTTAATACACTAAAGTATATATATTGGCCTGACCTAAGTTGTTGACAATGTCATTTAATTATTTGTACAGTTCTAACCTATGTTGTACTTCATATACTAGCAATGATAATAAAAATAAGCAGGTGTACGGGTGTGGAATAGCAAACAAGAATGCCTTCAGGGTCCCGGCAAGTAATGATGGAGAAGGATCAGAAGTGAAGCAATCTAGAAGAAGGAGTGTTACAATACAAGGATTCTACTTTCAGCTAAAATGGGCAGCCTCTATTCTACTCCAGACAATTTTTTTTTTTTAATTTAGGGTCAATTTGCAGACAGTGAAATGAATGGATATTCAAGGTGAAGTTCAATCCGTGGTGACAAACACATGCATCCATGTAACTCACATCCTTATCAGGACATGGTACATTTCCTTAATCTCAGAATTTTTTCCCATGCTCCTTCCAAGTTAATCCCCTGCCCAGTTCCACTCCCAACAAAAGCAAGTGGTCATTTAGTTTCTATCAGCATATATTAATTTTGCCTATTCTCAAACTTCATACAAATGGACTCATACATTCCATTTTTTCTTTTTTTAAAATCTGTATGTTGTTGAAATTTATCTATATTGCTGCATGCAGAAGTAATGTGTTTCTTTTTATTGCTGAGTAGTATTCAATTGCATGAACCTATCACAGATTATTTACCCATTCATCTCTTAAAACAACTGGGCTGTTTCCAGGTTTTGGCTATGACAAAGTTCCTATAAACATTCTCATAAAAGGCTGTGGTACACATATAAGTTATTTTCTTTTGGATAAATCACTAGGCATAAAATTACTGGGTCCAGTTGGTTTTGACAAGCAGGAATATGGGACCACTCTGTACAGATACTAATGAAACTGTTTCATATGTAGTACAAGACTGAGCCGGTGAGAAGATGTATTGATGGTAGGAGCCAGAATTTTCCCTCTGGAAGAAGGAACATACAAATATGGAATGAATGAAAATGGACTGGCATAGATGTAAATTTATGGTCTCTAAGGATGTGTTTATGTGTGCATGTAAAATTGGACATGCATATCTGCAAGCATTTATGTGTGTATGTATATATGTGTTTAGAAGTCTGTCCGAAAAAATGTCCAGCCATTGTTAATATAACAAGACAGTTTGTGTGACATCGATGTAAACTGACAGCCAAGGAGAGTGGACTGGAACGCACATGCATGAACATTAGTGACTTCACTGTACTAGTCAGTGGGGGCAGTGGATGCCATTGAGTGAGCATGTGTGCTGTGTGGCCATCACATTCAAAATGACTGAGGGAGTAGAGCAATGAATCTGCATCAAACTTTGCATTGGGCTTGAATTTTCCTCTGTGAAATTATCTAGGTAATTCAGAAGGTTGCATCTATGGGCAACTGATGATTTGCAGCTTTAACATGAACACACCCGCTCATGCATCATGTCTCATGCAGAGATTTTTTGTGAAACATCAAATCATACAGATGATTCAGCCCCACTTGGCATAGCTACTGTTTGCCAGCACCACTACTCTTGTGTTTTGAGGCTGTTATTAAGTAAAATAAAGGTTATTTGAACACAAGCAGTGTGATCTGATAACTGATGATGACTACTAAGTAACTAATGGGTAGGGAGCTACACAGTGTGGAGAGGTTGGACAAAGGGAAGATTCACATCCCAGGCTGGATGGGCATAATGGCATGAGATTTCATCATGCTCCTCATAATAACCACATGTAATTTAAAATTGATGAATTGTTTATTTCTGAAATTATTCATTCAATATTTTGAGATGTTGGTTGACTGCAGGTTAACTATCTGAAAGCACAGAAAGCAAAATCACAGGTAAGGAGAGACTACTGCAGTATATGCATTCAGGTGTTTCCCAGCTCTACCTGCCACCAAATTGCTTAGAAACAGCAACATCTCAGTGGAATTGGTACACCCAGAGCCCAGATCTCGGTGTCCAACACGCCCCACTAAAATGATGGAGGGCTCCCTGGGAAAAGGGCCAATTTCAATGCGAGGGCGGAGTAGGAACAATCTGAGCCTAAAATATCTTGTCGTGTCAGAAAGTAAGAAAGTGTTCAAATAAATAATTGAGGTATGTTGCTCAAATATGGGAATGAGCTTGTAGGTGCTCCCATTGACCTAAAATGGAATAATTTAAGAAACAAAATAGTAGAAAAAAGTCATAAATTATAAACCATTAGGGAAAAATAAGACTCTATGAGTACACACTATAGGGAGAGAAAGAACCAGAGAGAGAAAGGAGAAGAAATTATCTCCCTTTCTGTAGAATACCACTCAATGGTAAAAATGGAAGAAGTGCCAGAATTTTTAAAAAATCATCATTTTTTTTTAACCATCCTAGTAAATAATGGCTCAGGTAGGAATTATCAATGGATGTTAAAGCTAGAAGGAAATTTTGATTAGGAGCAGGATATTAGCTTAGTCTTGAAGTATTTCCACACAGATTGCTTATTAGCTACAAGGAAAAAATAGTAACTATGCAGTGGAAACACTGGGTGACAGTTTGGGTAATTGAAATTCACCTTCCCAATAAAGGCGATGAAAAACATGTGGCTTCCAGTGTGATACCCTGAGGAAGACGTGACATCACCTGTGTAGCATTCTGGCCTGGAATCCACGTCCAAGTCTAATCATGAGGAAGCAGCAAATTCCAAATGAGAAATTTTCTGTTAAAGAAGGTGAAGAGGATGTTGATGGAATTCTTCAAAAATGCCCATGTTGCAGAAGACCAAGCAGCCTCTAGGGAATGTTCCAGATTAAAGTATGCCAAAAATACATGACCAGTAAATGCAGCGATTCTTGACTGGACCCTGTGATAGAGATTTAAAAAACTACTCTAATGGGCAGTATTAGATTAACTGAGAAGCTGGAATAAAGATGGCAAATTAGATCGGAAGTTTTCACTGCTATTACATGAGAATATCCTTATTATTGGGAAATGCACACTGAAGTATTTTGGGATAACAGTCCAGAATGTGTGCAATTTACTCTAAAAATGTTCAGAGAAGAGCATTGTATGTGTACACATGTTACATGTGTACATATGGAAACAGAGTAAAGAAACTGGGGGAAATTTTAACAACGGATGGATCCAAGTAAAAACTTTGTGTTCCTTAACTTAGTCTGATTTTTGAAACTACTCTGCAAGTTTGAAGTTATTTCCAAACAAAATTTTTAAAAAATAAAAGCTACACTTGGCAAGACCTTCTCTACTCTGAGCATTCGGTCAACATGTGTCTGGGAGTGTCAATAATAAACCATAACTGAGGTATCGCTTATTATTTTATTTTTGTGTGTGTCTGGCCAGATTAAGCCATACATACAAAAGGAGAGTTTCAAAACCAGTGCCCAACTTCTGATCGAGATGGTGGCATAGGTAAACACAGATCACCTCCTCGCACAATCATATCAAAATTACAACAAAACTGTAGAAAAACCATCACTCAGAAATGTCAGAACTTGTGATGAATGGAAGTCTGACAGCTATAGAATTGAAGAAACCACATCTACCCAGACTGGTAGGAGGGGCAGAGACTTGGAATGGGCTGGTCCCACATCAATGTGTGGGGGATAAAAATTCAGGAGGGATATGTTGGGATTGAGGAGTCCCAGCCCCACATCAGGCTCCCCAGCCCAGGGTTCCAGTGCCAGGAAGGTAAGTCCCCATAACTCCTCGCTGCAAAAACCAGCAGTGATTGAGTCAGTGGAAGAAACTCCTAGAGTCCCAAGCAGTTCCTCTTAAAGAGCCCACACCTGTACTTAGACTTACGCCTCTGAGTTCTAGCACCGGGGTAGCAGCTTGAAAGGCACCAGTGGCACACAGGGAGGAACTGAGGTGTCTGGCATCAAGGTGAGAGCTGGGAGACAGCTTTCTCCCAGACAGAAAGGCAGGGGGAAGCCATTGTCCCTATTCTGAACCCTCCCCCCTATACAGTCACAGAGGCAGCTGGTGGGTGTCATATCTGAGACTCCATCAACCTGGCTACCGCTGTTTGCCCCACCCTGGAGATTCCCTGAGACTCTATCACACCCAGCTTACTGGCCCACCCAAACTGTTGGCTGTGACTTTTCCATGTGAGTAGCTGCTCTTGGCTCATGCTTCACAACTTTCTAAATCCTGTCAAACAAGCAATAGCTAGACTTAGTGAGCCCCCAGCTCCCGTATTGCTTTGTTAAGTGACCCCAGGCTGAGCACCAGCAGCAGCCAGCCTAGATTCACTGCTTGGCTTCACCTGGGAGTCTCCAAGCCCAACACAAGTGGCAGCCATTTCTAATTGCTTTATAGTTCATGCGGGGTGGCCCTGGGAAGAACGCAGGTGGGAGCTCACTTTGGCCTGAATTACCTGGCAAACCCCAGAGCCAAGGCACCCAGTGGACAGCTACAGACCATGTCAGAGCACCACCACCCTGCCCCTGCACAGCTCATCCTCCAAGAAGGGAGAAGGTTGGTGGTCAGTGGTGATAGCTACTCCTTGTAGCTGACTGGCCTGGCTAAATTCCTCCCGCTGACCTGCCAACAGCAACCAAGGCTCAACTACCAGAGGTGCACGCATGAAGGGTGCACCTCTGGTACCCAGCTTGGGTGGTAGGGGAGGCTGTGCCACTGGACCCTACAAGTCACCTACTGCATTAGGCCACGTTACCAAGACACGGAGTCAAAGCAGCTCTACCTAATGCATAGAAACAAACACAGGGAGGTTGCTGAGTTGAAGAGACAAAGAAACATGGCCCAAATGAAAGAACAGATCAAAACTCCAGAAGAAGAGCTAAACAAAAGGGAGATAAACAATCTATAGATGAAGAGTACAAAACACTGGTTATAAGGATGCTCAAAGAACTTAGTGAGGACCTTAGCAGCATAAAAAGACGCAGTCAGAAATGAAGGATACACTAATTGAAATAAAGAACAATTTACAGGGAAACAACAGATGAGTAGACGAAGACACGAATCAAATCAATGACATGGAACATAAGGCAGAAAACACAACCATGCAGAACAAGAAGAAAAAAGAATTTAAAAAAATGAGAATGGTATAAACAGTCTCTGGGACAATTTCCAGCATTCCAACATGCTCATCATAGGGGTGCTGGAAGAAGAGAAAGAGCAAGAAATTGGAAATCTATTTAAAAAAATAATGGAAGAAAACTTCCCTAATTTGGTGAAAGAAATAGACATGCAAATCCAGGAAGCACAGAGAGGCCCAATAAAGTTGGACCCTAAGAAGACCATACTGACACACACCCTAATTAAAATGCCTGGGGTTAAAGGTAGAGAGAGAATCTTACAAGCAGCAAGAGAAAAGCAGAGAGTGATCTACAAAGGAGTTCCCATAAGAGTGTCAGCTGGTTTCTCGAAAGAAACTTTGCAGGCTAGAAGGGATTGGTAAGAAATACTGAAAGTCTTGAAAAGCAGGAACTTATAACTAGGATTGCTCTACCCAGCAGAGATATCATTTAGAATCGAAAGGCAGATAAAGAGTTTACCAGACAAGAAAAAACTAAAGGAGTGTGTTCTCACCAAATCATCACTATATGAAATGTTAAAGGAACTTATTTAAGATATAGAAGAAGATAAAAAAACTATGAATGGTAAAAAGACAACAAACTCAGAACTATCAACAACTGAATCTCAAAAACAAAAACTAAGCAAACCACTAGAACAGGAACAGAATCACAGAAATGGAGATCACCTGGAGGGTTATCAGTGGGGAGGGGGAGAATGGAGAATGGGGGAAAGTTACAGGGAATAAGAAGCATAATGGGTAGGTATAAAATAGACAGAGGAGGTTAAGAATAGTACAGGAAGTGGAGAAGCCAAAGAACTTGTCTGTACAACCGATGGACATGAACTAAGGGGTGGGAAGCCTGGAGGGTGAGGTGGGGTGTGGCAGAGTGGAGATAAAGGGGAGAAAAAAATTGGGACAACTGTAATGGCATAATCAATAAAATATAAAAAGTTGCTTAGGTTAGCAGAGTTATATAACAATGTTTGCTTCCTGTGGATCCATCTTCATAGGTTTTTTATTCTTTTTCCTTTGTCTAAATAATATTTTTAATAAATTTGTGCACTTGGTGTACAACTAAACATCAACAGCTCTGAGATCCCGTCAGTTCTCTTCATTTTGAAATAGACCAAAATGATCCACTTGAACATCATGCACATTACCAGATAAATAGTATAACACAAGATACGTCTACCATGCTTCTCCTCTGCCGAGCACTATTTTAAGCACTTTGCGTGTCTCAGCCTATCTATTACTCACAATTCTGAAGTATGTTCCTTATCCCTATCTTTACAGATGAAGGAACTCAGGGGCAGAGAAGTTAAATAACTTGTCCAGTGACATGCGCTAGTAAGTAGTAAACTGGGCTTTGAACCAGGCTGTCTGACTGCTCTTAACCACCACATTATATTAAAAAAGTCAAAATTATTTTCTGGGACTGTTTTTGAATACTGCAAAACTAGTCACCCTCTATCTCCACCTTTCAGGAAGTTTGAAAATATTTTTCAAATCTAGCAGTACGTGTCACCTGCTGAAATAATTATTTTACTTTTCTCATTATCAGTGTCATGCCATATTTCCTGTTATGAAAGCAAAAAAGTACCTATGATTTTTAATAAAAGTGCAATTATGTTTATTGAAGAATACATTTTATAGCAAGTCATATTACCATAAACTACTAAAAATGGCAGTGTTTCCCAAATTATAATGTATTGATTATGCTGTTGCAGTTGTCCTGATTTCCCCCCTTTGTTCCTCTCCACCCATCAACCACCACCCCCTCAGGCAATCCCCACAGCATTGTTCATGTCCATGGGTCATGTGTACATTCTTTGGCTACTCCATTTCCTATACTGTACTTTACACCCCCATGGCCATTCTGTATCTACCTATTTGTACTCTTAACCCCCTTGCCTCTGTTGGGAACTGCCCTGTCTGGTTTCAGGAGCTGTAACCCCCCCTATGGCTAAGGCTGAATGAGTGACCTCCAGACTGTAATCCACTAAGGAGACAAAGCTTATCTCCCTGGCAGGAGCACCGCTTCTGCTTCCTCCATAATTGACCCCCAATGCTTGGTCGGTTAGCCAATGATGGGTAAGATTCCCTCAAGGGAGGGGTCACCTAAGACAGGCACGACCACTTGGAAGGTCCTCAAGGAAGGACTTGGGGGACTACAGCAAAAGGGGGTGATGGACCCTTGCCCCCGGCCATCCTGACATAGCCTGAGTCCTCATTCCACCTGAGAGAAGTTCCCTTATCTCTTGGCTGCCTTTCTCTGCTCCAGGCTTTCCCAAGAATGCTTTCAACTAAATGATAAGGGTTCTGAGCAAGAAATGAGTTTGTCTCCCAAAGTTTCATAACCCTTTAGCTGACAGACCCTGACTCAGACTAAGCCCTCAGAGTTCTTTGCATGTTATCTATTGTTTGATCCTTGCTGCCTGACAACGATTGATGAGCTTTACCAGTATTCCTGTGTAAAACAAACCTAATAAAAGCTATTGAGGAAGAGGCTCTTGGCCCTTCTCCTTTGAGAAATAGGCCACCTCTCCTCCCCAAGCAGATCGTGTCTTGGTAGATTTATTCTCATCTATGGCAGATGGGCGGGGCTCTGTGGGTGGAGCCCCCCTCATACCTCCTCACCCATTACCCAATACCACCCTCTCATCTGGCAACCATCAAAATGCTCTCCATATCCATAATTCTGTATCTGTTCTACTTGTTTGCTTAGTTTGTTTTTATATTCAATTGTTGATAGATATGTATTTATTGCCATTTTATTATTCATAGTTTTGACCTTTTTCTTAAATAAGTCCCTTTAACATTTCATATAGTAATGTTTTGGTGATGATGGACTCCTTTAGTTTTTTTTTTTTTTTTTTTTTTTTTTTTTTTTTTTTTTTTTTTTTTTTTTTTTTTTTTTTTTTTTTTTTTTTTTTTTAATCTGGGAAGCTCTTTATCTGCCCTTCAATTCTCAATGATATCTTTGCTGGGTAGAGCAATCCTGGCCATAGGCTCCTGTTTTTCATGATTTTGGATATTTCTTACTAATCCCTTCTAGCCAGCAAAATTTGAGAAACCAGTGACAACCTTACGGGAACTCCTTAGTAGGTAACTCTCTCCTTTTCTCTTATTGTTTTTCAGATTCTCCCCTTATTTTTAATCTTGGGTAACTTAATTACAATGTCCTTGGGTGTGTTCTTCTTTGGGTCCAACTTGATTGGGACTCTGAGATTCCTGGACTTGCATGTCTATTTCCTTTGACAGATTGGGGAAGTTCTCCTTCATTATTTTTTCAAATAAGTTTTCAATTTCTTGCTCTTCCTCTTCTCTTTCTGACACCCCTATGATTCGGATATTGGAATGTTTAAAGTTGTCCCAGAGGTTCCTAAGCCTCTCCTCATTTTTTTTGAATTCTTGTTCCTTCATTCTGTTCCAGTCAGATGTTTATTTTCTCCTTTTGTTCCAAATCATTGATTTGAGTCCTGGTTTCCTTTCTTTCACTGTTGGTTCCCTGTATATTTTTCTTTATTTAACTTCATATACCTTCATTTTCCTCTAATTTGTGACCACAACTCAAGCAATTCTGTGAGCATCCTGATCACCAATGTTTTGAACTGTACATCTGATAGGTTGGCTCTCTCCTCACCGCTTAGCTCTCTCTCTGGAGTTTTGCTCTGTTCTTTCATCTGGGCCATATTTCTTTGTCTCAGCGCACCTGTCATATTGTAAGGAAATGGAGCCTTAGGTGTTCGTCAGGGTGGGGCAACCCTCTTTGCTGTGTTGTGGCACTGCCTGTGAGGACAGGGTCAGGAAGGGAACAATGCAGCTCGCTATCTCCATTCTAGTCCCACTTTCCAGTGAACCCTCCGGTGACACTGGGAGTTTCTCCTGCCTTTGCAACTGCCACAGAATTTTACTGCTAGAGGTTTTGAGTCTTTAGTTTCCCAGTCAGCCAGCCCCAGGCAGTCACGAGGTCTTCACCTTGCTGGGGGTCCTTTCCCCCAACGTCCATCCATCTCTGCCCCTCCTACTGGTCTGGATGACTGTTTCTTTGACACCTTGGTTGTCAGGGTTTCCTGCAGTTTGACTTTCCGGCAGTTCTGTTTGTTTGTTGTTTTTAGATTGGTGGTTATCCTCCTTTTGGTTGTGCAAGGAAGTGACGCATTTCTACCTATGCCTCCATCTTGGCCGGAACTCCTAATCTAAGCAACTTTTTAAAATGGTAACTTTTTTTGCAGTTGATGAGTATCTACTGCAACCTAAATAAGGACATGTAATTTATCTAATGCCAACCAGACAGTCATTGGCATACCCAACATAGCTCTCTTAGAAGCAATGGTGTGTTGAGCTGGCTTAAATTGTCCCATAAAAGCTGATTGTTACTTTTTCAAGAATTTGACATGTTCATTGTTAAACTATTTGTAGCATGAAATCAGTCATGATGGAAGAATTAACACTAGGGAAAAAGTCAAAACACAACTGGTTAGGGTTTTGTTTCGAGAGTAAATGGTTTGAAACACTTCTTAACACACCACTTCCCAGGAAGCATAGTACTTGGATTTTATCAATGAGAGTCTTAGTTTCATATTGATCATCTATTTTTAATTTTTGACTAAAGATTTTCTTTGTAATTTCTTTGTCACAGACCCCGGCTCATGGGGTCCACAGAGTTGTAGCTGAAACAAAAGAAATTCACACGGACTACCGAATCCTGTGGGAGAAAAAGGGCGGGTGGCTTCTCTCTCAAGGGGAGCAAAAGCCTTGGCCCTTGTTTCAATGAGCTTTTATTGTCTTACTGGGCACATTACATGAAGGTTCTCATTAACTATGCACAGGTTCACTTTAGGGGGTTACCTTATACAGAAAACAAAGGAGAGAATGCCACTAATCACATCACAGAAGAGGGATATTTGCAAATGAAAAGGCAAAGGTGGTTGAACTGGTTATACTGGTCCTTGGAAGGTTTAGCATGGATTTTAGGAAGTTATTTTGCAGTAAATGTTTGCTGCAAATCAGGGTGAAGGAGTTTTTTTTAGCAAAAGCAAGACTCGAAGCAGCCTAGGCACATTGCAGTCCTGATTTCCCACGGAAGAACCTATCTGTGGGCATGGGTCCTGTGCATCTCCAAGTGGGAGCTGGGCCCATGCCACACAGAATGGTCTCCTATATTTCTTGAAACATCACTCTTGCTTAGGTTTTAAGATTATTTCTTCTAAACCAGGTAGCACCTCTCTATGTATGGCTATGCAGTAGGATCATCTGGAAGTTTTTTGACATCCCAACACCACGACCTACTGAGTTGTAATCTATGGGTGATGGGTGAGACCCAGTCATCAATGTTTGTCTTAAACCACCAGAGTGATTCCAATGCATGTCACATTTGAGAACCACTGTACCAAGTTTTCCAAAGTTAGAAATTTAACATAGGCTATTATCATGTTGCTATCAATTAACGTGGAGTGAAAAGTCATCAAAGTCAGGAGCACCAAATGTCCCCCGTGTGACCCTAAATAACAGTCGGTAGTGAAAACACCACCATAAAATCAGCCCAGATGTAATCAAGTCCTTTGTTTAGTGGAGCAAGTGTTTACCTCTTATTTTTGTCATTTCCATGGCTGCAGCCCAATTAGCCATTATCCATGACATATGGAAAAAGCGAAGATTTAAAAATAGCCAGATGGGATCAAGAAAGGGGGAAAAAAACTATAAAGTAATGCTAAACCTTTGAAAAATATAAATCATCATTCAGCAGAATTTAGAAAGTAATTTCAAATTACTCTTAAAATGCAGCATGGGACTCATTTTTGAAATAGCATTTCCCACATTTAGCTTGCTAGTTATTTATTTATTTATTTATTTATCTATCTATCTATCTATCTATAAAAGGACCGACCCTAGCCAGCGTGGTTCAGTTGGTTGGAGCATCGTCCCATGAACCAAAGGGTGGCAGGTTCAACCCCCGGTTAAGGTGCACACCTAGGTTGTAAGTTTGATTTCAGTCGAGGCATGTACAGGAGGCAACCCGTCAGTTTCTCTCTCACATGGATGTTTCTCTCTCTGTCTTCTTCTCGCTCTAAAAAGTAATGAAAAAAGAAAAAGTCCTTGGGTGAAGATAAGAAAAATATTTTCAAAAGGGGGGGGGGTCCACGATGGATTGTAAAATTACAGGTGCCTGTTATCTGGACTGGGGTTTTGGCACATTTAATGCAGCATGAGATTCCACCCTCAGTAACTGGCTCACAAGAGCTCCCTTGGTCTGGTAGCACAAAGTGAGCATCCCAGCAGCACCAACGGGTTGACGCTCCTATGGTCAAAGGGTCTTAAAAACAAGGTCTGTGACAAGTTTAAGTTTTATGTCCGTTAACAAGATCATTGTACTGTTAGAATTTAAAACGAACATGATTTTTTCCATAATCAGGCATTTGTCACTAGAGTACCATTATTCTTGATCTGCTATAATTATATTTTTTCATATTATTAGTGTATATGAATTGCATTGGATATGCTAAGTAATGTAGAATAAATTAATGATAAATTTCAATTTTAGGATTTCCAAAATAAATCATTGGGAGGCTTGTAAATTTGGCATCTGGAGAATATACACTGCAGGAAAAGTCACGACCAATTTAGATTTTTATTCAAATCTATCTGCATGATGCCACATTTTACATATGTCTGTCCCTTCTCTTTCAGCTAGATTGTACGCTGAAGGTCAGACCAGATTCTGCACTGCTCTGTGTCCATGAAAGCTTCCAGAAAATGTGAGGTCGCAGACAACTGTTCACTAGATACTTGACTGATCTGGGAAAGTGAGGGGCACTTACTATATACGTCATGGGCTGGAGAGGTGGTAGGAGAGTACCAGCCAAAATCCCGCAAGTGTCATGGGAAAGCATGGGTTTGAACTTGGTCTGGCCACGTATTACCTGTGTGGCATTAGGTCACAAACTCTGCCTTGCAATCTTCTAATGGGTATGATGGAGCAAAAGTGACTTCTAGACACATTGGGTTGGGGAGGAAAAAATATGAAGTACTTGAAAGCACTTTGTAAAGTGTAAGGCATCATTTGTACATAAATATGATCAATGTGTCTGTTATTATGTCCCATATAAATATGGATCCTTATATTCAGCATATAGGGATATTTTTGGTTTTTGAGTGTTATTTTTTATGAGGGTGCTCCAAATAATGACTGTATATAGAACCGTTATTTTTATGAGGCTCCTGAATGACTAGTTGTTTTTAAAAATGGAGAGAATAGAGTCAACTATATTGCAGTCTTGATTCATTCCACTAGTAAAGAAAACAGAGAAGCGGCTTCAGCACCTGAAGTCCTGATTCTCTTGCCCAGAGCTGGGTCACCTCGAGTAACTCATTTACCATCACGAGGCCCCAGTTTCTTCATCTTTAAAAGGGGGGCTGACCTGGGTATTTTCTCAGGTCTCAATGTTTTTTTTATTTTATGTAATTATATTGTTACCGAAGAGGGGGCCCGGTCTTGAGTGGGTCTGCCTAGGGCTGACATGTAGTGTGTGGGCTCTTGACTTTGTGTAGGAAAAAATTTCACAGCCTGACTCTGGGTGACTGGGCTGGGAACAGAAAAGCAAGGAAGGGGTTAGCATAGAAGAAGCAACAGAAGAGCCTAGGCTCAGCTGTCTTAGCTCACCGAGAAGTCAGGGAGAAAAGGGGCCTTGGGGACAGGTCCAGGGAACTAGCCTGGGAAAAGCTGCCACTGCCCACTGCCCCCCTGATTGCAAGTCTCAGGGTCCCTCGGAGTTTAGGAGAAGCTTGCCTGTGCCGGGGGGAAGGAGGGGAATGGCACTGGCTGCTCCCAAGAAGGAGCCTGGGAGCTGCGTCCTGTGTTTGAGGTTTCCATCTCTCTCCTGCTGGTGGGAATCTTGGGGGAGGTCCCAGGGGAGGGTTTCAGCAGAATATGCACCAGTTTTCCGGGTGCGCCCTTTCAGGGTCATGGTCTCCTCTGATTGGTCAGTGCCAGGGCACAGGGTCTTAGTCATGTCAGCGGTCCTGGGGTTGCCCACCTGGTTTCGCTGCTTTTCTGGGCCTGGAGCTGAAGTACAGCTGAGACCTAGATGGTATCTCTAGGGAGGTGACCTTCTGCATCGGGCTGGAAATTGCTCAGCCAGTTTGTTCAGCTGTCTGTCTGTGTCCTAGCTTCGTACTCTCCTGCCTCAGTATTTAATATAATTGGCTGTTTAATATTGAAATAACCTTATGGGGTCCGTAAACTTTTCTCTTTGAATAGCTGCTTGCTTCCCAAACTTCTAGAAGTTGCATCTAGACAGAGACAAGCATTTTATATTTTTTCCCTTCCCCGTCTCACCCCACCAATTTTCCATCCAACAGATAGATCTCTTGTCATCCTTCAAGCCCGTGATGGTTTCTCTGAATTGTCTCCAAGGAGGAGGGTTTAATAACTCCCTCCACGGTCTTACAGCTGCAATATAACAATGTATGGGCATCACTAACTCTAGATTGAGAGCTCAGTTGAAGAAACGTATAATTTATAATTTTTAAATTTTTAACATTTCCAGCCCACGCTGTTGGATTCCTTGAAGAACCTTTGTAAAGGTTTGTTGAATAAACGAATGTATGAATAACACTCACCAATTCTGACCACAGCATCCGGCACAAAAGGCTCCTCCATGCTGAATTTGACAACAAATGGGTAGATGTCACACAGGTTAGACAAGGTGAATTATTTCCTTGGAATTTCACAGACAATGAAAAAGAGTGAGAGGCCACTGTGAGAAATGTGCTGTCACATCTAATGTTCCCTGCTCTTTTTTTTTTTTTTTTTTTTTTGAAATGGTTAGGTCTGGAATGTTAAACTATAAACAGGAAATCTGTCCGAGTCTCTGGCAGGTCACATGCCGAGCCCCAGGATGGTTACATACAGGATTCCTGTTAAATTCCCAATTCCACAAGGACACTTGAAGGATACTCTTACTTAGAAGTCATAGAAGTCAGGCCAGTCCGTGGATTAGTTATATGCTTCAGATTTAATTCAACGTGTAACGCGGAATATAAGTTACATCTGCCATTGCCAGCCGCGCACTTTGTAGAGAATTCAATGTTGACTTTAGATTTTTTGAATTGTTGACATGCGTGCCAAAATATTTGGGTGGGGAGGACAAAGGAATCATCAGAAAAGCACAGACCGAACTTCCTTTCCGTTCTCTGTGTACTGGGAGTTGTATTTATAGCCGTTAAACCTGGAATTCCTGCAGGATTCGTCAGGGATCCGCAGTCAGCCCGCTGACCTGTAGCTGTTGTGCAGAGTCAGGTGTATGAGATCGCTTTCGGCGAGACCGATCCACAGACAGCAAGTGTCCACACAGAAGCGTCTTGGTCTCCTTTGGCTCAAAACTCTCAACAGACAGTGGATGAGACGGAGAGAAGGAATGCGAAGTAACTCCCAGGCGCCCGGAAAGGATGTAAATCTTATCCTGATGACAGAGGCTCTCCTCCCTGGGGAAGGTAGAAAGAAGTATCATCAAATATTCAGCTGGGTCCGTGACTTTTTGCAGCACGTACTCCAGAGAGTAAAAGGATGTTCGTAAACCACTAGAACCCCAGATAATTTCTTCACCCAGCTTTCTCGATCCCAATGAATGAAGTGAAAAACACCTTAGTTCCATGGTCATGGTTAATAACAACATTGTCTTAAACACCAGCTTCAACTAGTACCCTGCTCAGGAAACCACAGCCTGAATCCAACTGGCCGTCATTCCGTCAACAAACATCATTGCCAAGCAATGATGATGGGAGAAGGCCCTGCCTTCATTTAACAGAGTAACCTCAGGGAGGCCTGGAGGACGAAAACCTGTTGAGGGTAGTGCATTGAGAACAAAACACACAGTTTTACTGAGTTTGTGCTGGGACCCTTCAAGGCCTGGCAGGTTCATGGTGTTTGCACAGACAGAAGAAAGTATGCACAGCCGTGGGGATGTCTGGCACGCCTTTATTCACAGGTGGGTGAGCCACGCAGGGTGCAAGCTGTGTGTCCCCTTGCATGGCACACGTCATGGCCCCTGCTCCCCAGCGTGTCACCCACTGTGGCACCTGTCCCCTTGCGTGTCTCCCATCATTGCCCTCAACAGGGAGTCCCTGCCTGTTTAAGTACTAGAGGGGAACAGAGCTGGAACATTACAGAACATCGCATAATTCTGCGCATGCGAGCCCACTTCATGTAATGGGAGCAGTTTATGGGACCCAGTCTCCAGGCTATGAGAACACCGGTTATCAGGCCCCTCCAAGGCTGTGGGAACACTGCTTCCCTCAGCTACCCCGACACCTGGGTGAGGAAGCCAGGCTGCCTCCACTTGCCCTGAAGAGTTGTTTGTTGTTCTTTGAGGATAGGTTTAAGGGCAATAGGAGATGTGATCTTAAGCATAAATGTTCGGTAGTCCTGTCCTGTATTATCCACTGTCTTTCATTAGCAATTTTTCCTAAAGACAAAGAAGACTCCTCAGAGGTGATATCACTGGCATTTCTGCACCTGGGTCTTCACAGCACAACGTAAATCAGCATGTCCCTTAAGACGTCTGTGTGGCTCAGCAGTACCTTGTTGCAGGCAAATTACTTACCCTGCCCTGTGGTCACAGACTAGGGTGCCGGGGTGTCTTCACAGAAATGAGTGTCTTATCTGCCTTGTGGCAGTCTCTTGGCCAAACACGACCAAGCATGGGGAGGGGGGGGGCGGTTCATAAGTACATGGAAAATCTTCCTGGGTTGAAAAAAGATGTAACAGAGGAGTCGAGCCAAACCATGGAGAGAAGGCAGGCCCCGAAGTGGAATTTAATATCAAAAGCAGTTTGCCCGCCCTGTGAGCAGAGGGCTGCAGGAGGAGGGAGCTTGCTGAAGGCAAACAAGCAGTTTGCGACTCAGCAGAAGGGAGCTTGCATAGACCATGCCTGGTTCAAGACTTTGCCCCATTGTGCAACACGGAGGCCGTAGGAGGGACAAAAGCAAACAGGCCCTCCTCGGTTGGAAAGGTGGACCCTCCCACTGGCTTCCGGCACACTTGGGAGATAGCCCTGGCTGGGTAGTTCGGTTGGTTAGAGTGTTGTCCCCATATGCAAGGTTGCAAGTACGATCCCCGGTCAGGGCACACACAAGAATTAACCGATAATGCGTAAAAATTGATGGAACAATAAATTGATGTTGACTCTCTCCTCCCACCCTCCTTCCTCTCTCTTTCTAAAATCAGTAAATAAAAAATGTAAAAATAACAACAGAAACGGATGAAGTTGTAGAAATATGAGGTCTTCCAGAAGGTATCCACCCATATAATATGAAAAATAGAGACAGTAATTGAAGAAGATACAAGAAACATTGTACATAGGACAATGACACCTCAGTCCCCTTCAAAGTAGGTACCTAGAGATCTCACATAGTTCTCTTCAAATCGCCATCAGCTGCCCCATCTTATTTTCCTGAATCTCATCGGCAGTCTGAAATCTCTTCCCTTTCAAAGGTGATTTTAGTTTTGGGAAAAGCCAGAAGTCACAGGACACCAAATTTGGGCTGTAGGGGAGCTGAGTCACCTGGGTGATTTGATGTTTCACCAAAAACCTCTGCATGAGACATGAGGCATGAGCAGGTACATGTGATGGCATGTTGTGATGAAACTCCCAATCACCAATTGCCCATAGCTGCGGCCTTCGGAGTCGTCCGGATAGTTTCTGCACAGGAATGTTCAAGCTTAATGCAAAGTTTGATGCAGATTCGCTGCTCTACTCGCTCAGTCATTTTGAATGTAATGGCCACACAGTACAGGTGTTCTCTTAGCAGTATCTACCACCCCTACTGACCAATAGTGAAGTGGTCAGTGCTCACCCATGTGCACTCCAGTCCTCTCTCCTCAGCTGCCAGGTTACATCGACATCACGCAAACCGTTCTCATTATATCAACAATGGCTGGTCTTTTTCGGGACAGAAATTGTATATTTGGTAAACACTTGGTACTACACCTTTGAACAATTACAAACTGGGAGACTGAGAATTTGTCACCATCGCTAAAAATCCCCACACATGAAAGTGATCATTCTAGGGCAATAAAGCCTAACATTGACCTTGAAGCGCTGTTTGGGTGTAGACTACACCATTGCACGGACCTGCCCTTGAACTACACACTGCTAAGAGCCTCAAGGATTCCTTTCCAACAAAATAGGAAATCCGTGTAAGAACTAAACTATTGAGTATTTGCTTTTCGATATTCTCAACATTTGTGATTTCTAAAACTTTACAATAAACAAAAGTGTAGAACTACAGTAGAGTTCTCAGTACATGATTGAGATTCAGTCAATGAAGTGAGTCCTTGACAGTCATTTTAACCAAGAGTCTGGTATCCAAGTGGAGTGACCAGATAAGCAGCAAATCTTGGAGAAAGTTGCCTCAACATAGTTTATGTCTGTTTAGCCTTACTACAAATCACAACAGCATGTTTTCAGGAGTGGTTATTTTCATCATAACAAAATAAAGAACCAAAGCATCACCGAACCTCAAATAATATGTACCACCCTTGCACGTTTGAATTGGGTCAGCAGGAGCTATATATCATAAGCTTATACCCTCATAGAATTACATATTTTAAGAATTTTACTATCTGCTCTTGGAGTGGTTTATTATAAACTTATTTTCTTGACTCTTTTACCCATTTTGGAGAGCTAGGTTTCATAAATAGCTGTAAGTCAGAAGAATCAACCTCAGTGACATGGAAAATTATTCTGAACAATGCATAATATCATGGCAGGCTACCAAACGACTGTGAAAATGTCAAAAGGAAGTCATTTGGTTCAAATTGTGAATGACAAGGATGTTAGTTCACAATGTCCAATCAAGACATGTTATACTGGGCTCCCAAGAGAAAACACTTTAAATACAGCTAAGGTCACAGAGGTGAATGATCTTATCACTGCTGGATCAGTTCCCAGCTGGCAGAATACGGAGTGCTTCTTTCACAAACTGATTTTCCTGGTTTCCCACCGTGAACATAGACGATTCTGACCAGGGCTGGCATGTTGCACATTTGAGGACCCTCTCTGTATCTCTTGCCCTAGATTTACTCCCCAAGACATATGCTCAAGTAAGAAGAACAAGCCATGTTCAGACACTAACAATGTTACCAATGCAATTTCTTGACAATGAAGAGTTCCTTTAGTTCATTTCACCACTATGGTACCCAGATGAAGGGACTGCAGACGGGAAGGCTGTTTTCTCATTCCTTCACCTGTGTCATCTCCTCCCTTGACTCTGTCCCTTTGACCCACTGCTATTCAGCATGTGGTCTAGGGGCCAGCAGTTCGAGCATCCCCAAGGAGCTTTCGGAAATGCAGGGTCTCGGCCCCGCCCAAATCTGCTGGTTCAGAATCTGCATTTAATGAGGTGCTCCAGGTGATCCTGTGCGTGTGACAGTACATCGAATATCCTCGTAACTTTATACTTTGTCCTGATGACAGAGTAGCTTAGGGCATTGATCCTTTTTGGTATTTTCATTTCTATTGTCATCCACTGTAATCCAAGGAATCAACAATCTAGGAATCAACCCTCTTCCCCCAAGATGGTATAAGACAAATACAGGACAACCAACATTTGTTTAACCTTTTACTACTTACTACATACTTTCACAATCATGTCCAGTTGGTGCTCGAAGTTTCCCTGAGATACAGCAGTCAGGGATTCCAGTTCTCATGTTACAGGTTGGGAATTTATGGTTGCCAGATGTTCAGTGACAGGCTCCAAATCACATACCACTTGTTTTCTGACTCCTTTTCTCCTATGCTGTGATGATCAGGCAGAAGCTCTAAAACTAGAATGGCAAGGATGCAGAATAAGGCTAGGAAATAAAATCGAAGTCACTGGAAAAAGTGGAAATCAGTTGGGTAATTTGTAAGTCACCTTCTCTGATTTTATTCCCCAATGACAGGGACATACAAATGGATCTATTAGCATTTCATAAAGATATTTGGCCTCTTTTTTAAGTAGGAGCTGAACATAATCTTAAGCAAGGGAAGATGGGAAAGCCAGCCATGCACACGGTGTCCTGAGAGTGGTCCCTACAGTCTCACAAGCAGGAAGCATCCTGGGTCAGGGCGTCAAGCTGTGGTCCCACCACAGGTCAGTCTTCTAGGCCAGCAGTCCCCAGCCTTTTTGGCACCAGGGACTGGTCTCATGGAAGACAATTTTTCTACCGACTGGGACCTGGGTGGGGGAGACAGGAGGCAGAACTCAGGCAGTAACGTAAACGAAGTTTGCTCCCTTGCCTGACGCTCGCCTCATGCTGCGTGGCCCAGGTCCTAAAAGGCCACGGACCAGTGCTGGTTGTGGTCTGGGGTTTGGGGACCTTGCTCTAGGAAATTTTTAGCATCTGTTTCACCAAGTCCACACGTTTCACAACCGTCAGTCAGATATAATATGACCACCACACTTTCCGAAGGGATCTCTTTCTAGGCAATAGCCACATTTCCTGTATATATTTCTGTTTCTGTTTGATGTTTTCCAAAGCTTATTATAGCTCCAAAACCAGCTTCACTTTGGGGTGTTTTCTCATTAGGAACAGGCAGGCAAGTTTCTCGGAGAGCAGTTTCTCTGCCAGACCATTGCCAGGCGCAGTTCCCTCCGTGTCCAGCTGCCCCGTGCGCCCGTGGAAAGGTCCAACGCTGGGCCTCCGTGCCCAGACTTCTGTTCTAACTGCAGGCGAGTCTTCAGCAGACCACCCATGAAAGGAAAAAAGAATTAGAACATCTTGGACGAAACAAATTGCATTACCCGGTTTCTGTAGGTTCCTTTCAAGAGTGTCAGGGTGAAAGGCAATTGGGCAATTCAGGAAGTTACCGAGTAAGTTTGGGAATGCAAACCCTCCGGATACAATTTCCACAACGTTTTCCTCCTCGAAATTCAAAGAAAGGGCCAGCACGCAGGGGTGGTGCAGGCTCCAGGCACATCTCAAGCATCTGTTGTGCGAGTGAGGGACTGTGTGTTCAAAGCACGGGAGTGCTGGCGCCTCAGGGTGCGTTCTTTGTGATGGGATCTCTTGACACAGCTGCGTGGGGCTCCCTGGGTGGTGACTGGGAAGACGCCCCTGTGCCCAGGATGGAGAAACCAGTCTGCGGAGCCAGGAACCAACGGCTCTTACCATTGTATAGTCAGCATACCCCCCGCTGAGCACGGGGGAGACAGCAGCACATCAGAATCAACTGAGACCTGTGTTAGGAAGACTCCATCAGACACTGGCAACAGCCAGGGTTCCCTAAAAACTTCAAGTCAACCATGGTCCAGTGTTTTTGCTCTTTACATTTTGGTAGTTTGTTCTTTGTATTTCTGAAATACAGCATTCCAGAGCTTCTATGTATATACACCCTCTCCTGACCATCACACTTTAATACTTAGTATTGGTTTACTTTTAAATTCTGTTATTTAACTAATAAAAATAATAGATGTTGCAGTGAATATGAGGAGAGATGAGTAAGAATTCTAGACCATGAGGACTTTTCAGAGACTCACGCTGCACACAAATATATTTGTTTGTTGTTAATCTTGCTCTTTATGCGGAATATGCTTACCAATCTACCCGGGATCTTTGTGTCTGCCTGGAGTTCTCCTCTTTCCAAATCTGGTGTTTTCTCCTTCGGTCTCTGATCTAATGTCAACCTTGGTAAAAGGGCTTCCTTGACCATATTAGCTGAAGCGGATGCCCATTGTCCTGGCCAGGTGGATCAGTTGGTTGGAACATCGTCCAGCGCACCAGAAGGTTTCAGGGTCGAACCCCGGTCAGGGCACAACCCCGGTCAGGGCACATATGGGAGGCAACCGATTGCTGTTTCTCTCTCACATCAATGTTTCTTTCTCTCTTTCTCTCCTTCTCTGCCCCTACCTTTCCTCTCTCTCTAAAATCAATTTGGAAAAAAACAACATATCCTTGGGTGAGGATTAAAAACCAATAAAGGTAGATGCCCCTTGCTAATCTTTTATTTCATTTATTTAGTTAATGTTTTATGTCATTTGTTTATTTATAGCAGTTACTATTATCTGTTATTGCATTATTCCATGTTTTGTTTACTTGTTTATTGCATGTCTCCCCCAGCAGCATGCAAAGTCTCAAGGTAGGAGTCTTGTTCCCCTTCATTATTCTTGTATATTCAGCTTCTAGCCCAGAGCAAAGTAGGTGCTCAATAAATATGTGTTGAATGAATGATTAGATGTTTGACTACTCCTTATTCACTTATTACTAATAGCAAAGATTTAAACATTTTTCTAATTTAATTTTCTTTATTATTTTTTAAACTATCCAAAATTTTTCATCAATTTTTTAAACCTACATACACATATTATCATACAAAGTGGCCATTTTAGCCCAAGAAGCATCTCCTAAGTTCAAGAAATATATAGTCCTCTTGGTTCTGAAATCTGACTTAAAAATGAAAATGGCTACCTTTATCCAAGAAGTAAACTCATTGTTAAAAAGACAGCATTCACTTTTTAAACACTGGTTACAATCAATGAACAAAAATCAACAATTTTTAAAACCACTGCCAACTCCATAGTGTACTTAGTTTTAAAGAATATGTCAGGATTTTAAAATGCTTATCCAAAATTCATCAAGTCAACAGATATTTCTTGAGCTTTCCTGTAGTTAATGTGATTGCTCCTACCGCAATTATAGAGGTTCGGACACAGACAGCTTTGATGATGCCTCAGATGGGAACTGCACAGACGTTCACGAATAGCTTTCTTCTGCCTACGTCACAATACACATCCAACCACAAACTCCGGGCGGGTTAGAAAACACTGGGGTTACCAGATTTGTTTAGAGTTGTCACTGGCCTCTTGTCTGCTGCAGAGGCCGAGGTGATCCCTCTGTCCTTTTCACTCCTAGTAATGAACCTGAGTTTTAGTTGGGCACATGCCCCACTGGAATAAAGATGGGATTTGTCAGAATAAAGATGACATTTTCAAACACCTTGGTAGCTTTATGTGCTTCTGTAACTGAGTTCTAGTCCATGGATGTGAATGTAATCCACCTTATCTAAAGGGTCACATCATCTGCCCTGGCTGGTGTGGCTCAGTGGATTGAGTGCCGGCCTGAGGACCAAAGGGTCACCAGTTTGATTCCCAGTCAGGGCACATGCAGGCCAGGTCCCCAGCGCAGGGTGTGTGAGAGGCAACCACACATTGATGTTTCTCTCCCTCTCTTTCTCCCTCCCTTCTCCTCTCCCTAAAAATAAATAAATAAAATCTTAAAGGATCACAGCATTAAAGGAAGGCTTGTACCTCCCTTTCCCTTGAACCCTTTTCGGTTGTCTAGAATGTAGATTTTTGTACTAAGACATTTTGTACCATATCTATGAGGGCGAGGTCCTGGAAAAAAAGGAGCCAGGGAGATGAAGGAACCTGGGGCCCTGCTGTCCTCATCGAGGACAGGTGCTCCATGGCTTAGACTTTAGCACAAGAGAAATAACTACCCATCTTCTCATCCCACCGCTGTACCAGCTGCCAAGTCTATATCTCAAGTGATGTGCCATCGTAGAGTTCTCTTTCTTATCTTTTCTAACATTGGAAATGAAATAATTTATTTGACTTTAAATTCAAATTGCTCCCCTGACCCCAGCTTTCCAGGCTCCCTGGAATTCTGTGAGTGTTTCCGACTGAATACACCTTGAAATGAAAGCTATCTCCGGTGCCATTGCGGAGTGACCGTGTAGGTGCTGGAAAGTCATCCAGGACGATACTCTCAATTAGCATTTCTCAACCTTCTTCAACACACGTAAACTGATTGCTACAATTCTGCAACACATCAAAAAATGTATCTTTTGCTGATCTGACCAAAAAATAGGTATAATTTTGATTCATTTGTACTGGATGGCTATTGCTGTGTTGGTTGCTGTCATTTTTTTTTAATCTGACAATCTAAGGGAAAAGAGGTCAGTGTCCCTGACTAAATAGTCAGGTATTGCATGTTTTAAAAGTTCTTGCGGGCACCACAGTTGAAACTTGATGCTCTAAATTAATCAAACTTACTGAATAGAGTTGGTTTAATGCCAAGACCAGCTCTTCAGGAAGGGAAAATTCTTTTCTCCCAAACAGGGTTGAGGAAATAAACTGAGGCAAGTATTTAAAGTATAACACCCATGTTTCAGAACACAGCAGGATGTAGAACATTCTTGACCTCATCCTTTTGCACAAACCTCTGACTTCCAGGAAATGGAAGTACATCAAGCCATTTGAAGCCAAATCTTTGCAGAAAGCTCTGGAGGAACAGAGGGAAATGCTCACATATTATCTGTGGACTAGAACTCAGTTACAGAAGCACATAAAGTGGTAAATTAATTTACCTTTCCTTTATTTACAACACAGAAATCATACTGGTGTGGATATTATCGTATTCCTCAGACACTAATGATTTTGGAACCCACAGGCTGACATGAATTGAGTCCTTAAAATGGGCTAAGTGCTTTACCTGTAAGAACATATTTATGAGGAAACTGAGGCACAGAGAGATGACATAATTGCCCGGAGCCCTGCAGCTGAAGGTGGCAAACCAGGCTGTCAAATATAACTCTAAAACTTCCAGTAGAAGACTCAACTTTTGCCCAGATATGATTCCAAGTCAGAAACTTGCTAGATTTCAGCTACTTGGGGACCCCCCAAAAGGTCAGAGCCGATGTTAATGTGGATATTAAGCCCTCTTGTACACAGTCCTGCATTCCTTCCCCCTCGCCATCCCCCAGATTCTGAACTGGACTTGGTCCTATTAAACATGATTATCTGCTTCCCTCTGCCTGCAGGCTAAGGGGCCTCACGTTGGGGACAAATTCTCTTTTTCTTACCTGACATCTAATAACTGTAACTCTACCTGTTTGCCTGTTCAAGCACAGAATGCAACATTTATTTCCTCTCATTTCCCACTCATGTCCATATCTTTCTACGCAAACACAAAGGGAAGGCAGAACGGAGCATGCTCCTGGCTGCCCAAGGTACCAGCCTTCTTCTGCTTCAATATATAGCCTTAGACACTTTGCACAAGGAAGCCACAGTGTTTTCTAGGTTGAACTTCTATCGGTGTGCTTGAAGTACCTCATACAATCAACAGCGAGTCTTCTGTCCTTCATGTGGGCTCAGTTTTCCACTAAGAACTGCTGGGCATGAAGGTGAATGAAGAAGAGGCTGCTGACACATCTACCGCTTTCCAGCTTGCCGGTACCTGGGACAGGCTGGGAGGGCGACGCCCTTTTCCGAGCCTGACTTCAGCCTTCACTGGAATATACCAAGTTGTGCAAGAAAAAACCTGGACAACGGAGTGGCTGGAGCTGTCGGAGCTGAGCACACAGTCAGCATTACCTCCTACTACGGCTACATAGCTTCATTCATAGCAGCTGAAATCTCAGTCAGGACAGAACCAGGAGTCGTTCTTTGAGCATTTCATGCATGCATAAGGACTCATTCTGTGGCCTGCAGATGGCATCCCAAGATTTCCTTGAGCCGTGATCAGAATAATATCATATGACCATAAGGGACCGGCACGTCATAGTCATTGGTGCTTTTCATCAAATGTGTCGTTGTCCTTTTCCGGTCACACAGTAAGTCCCTTCTGTGGAGTTAGGTGACTTTTTCTTGCTGTGGGGGTGCGAGTAGAAGGAACATGTGACATTCTCAGGTTGTGTGTTTGACTGCTGGTGTGAGAACCTCCTGGCTGGCTTGGCTCTCTGGTGCACAGCCAGAGCTGTTTACCACAGTGGCTATATTATGTTGAGCTTATATTCTTGAGAGGCACAACAAATAAACAACCAGCCAACATTAAATGTAGTGTGCTCTGAGTGAGTGATAACCCTTTGTTGTTTTAAGCCATTAATTCTTTTGAAGGTTACAGCATGATCCATACTAACCTGATGGGTGTAGAAATTAGTATACTTAGACTTCTGGACAAGATGGAGGCGTAGGCAGAAACACTTTGCCTCCTTGCACAACCATAAGAAGGATTAACAAAACAAAAAACATCTAGGAAACTGCCAGAAAATCAAACTGTATGGAAGTCTGAAAACCAAGAATTTAAAGAAGACATATTCATCCAGATGGGTAGGGGGGCAGGTAAGGGAAGCAGGGTGGAGAGGATGTGGGGTAGTGGCAGTGAGATGGTGGTGACCAGGTGGTGGTGGCCAGTGGAATGGGCAGCCCCATGTTAGGGAGACCTAGGGAGTGAGCCCCAGGCCAGACTGCACAGCCCAGGGTTACAGTGCTGGAAAAACAAAATCTCGTAACTCCTGCCTATAAAAATCAGTGGGGGCTGGGGGGCAGAAGAAACTGAGGGTCTTTCAGGAGAGTCTGTTTAAAGTGCCCACAGGGTCCTAGAATGTATGCAAGCCCACGCACTCTGGGAATCACTATCAGGGCAATAGTTAGAGGGGCACAAGTCACACAAGTGACTGGAAGTGGTGTAAGTGCCAAACAAGCCTCCAGCAGTCAGGTGGCAGCATCACCCCTTTCCTGTCCCCTCCCCCACGTACAAAGCCACAAAGTACTGAAACGGGCTGTCCTGTCCTGGAGGTTACCTAAGGTTCCGTCCCGTGTAATAATGTAACACGTGTGCCAAGAGGAGGAGTCAAAGCAGCTCTACCTCATACACAGAAACAATCGCAGGGAGGCTGCCAAATTGCTGATTTGTCCCTGTGATGATTTTGGCTTTGTCCATGTGTCCTTTATAGTTGTTCCTGAAAACTCTTCCTCCTCTCCTCCCCATCATCCCCTCCCACCTCCCCTCTGATTACTGTGTTCATTCTTAATTTCAATGTCTCTGGTTATATTTTGCTTGCTTGTTTGTTTTGTTGATTAGGTTCCACTTATAGGCGAGATCATGTTATATTTGTCTTTCACTGCCTGGCTTATTTCACTTAGCATGATGCTCTCCAGTTCCATCCATGCTGTTGCAAAGGGTAGGAGCTCCTTCTTTCTTTCTGCTGCACAGAATTCCATCGTGTAAATATACCATAATTTTTTGATCCATTCATTTACTGACGGGCACCTAGGGTGCTTCCAAAATGTGGCTATTGTAAATTGTGCTGCTATGAACATTGGCTGTATAGATTATTTGGATTGGTGTTTCAGGGCCCAAATGTTTCAAAGTAACTAAAACCAGTGTGTTTTGTCCCTGTGAATTACTGTGTGTCCTTTTTGGCACCAAACAGGGTACTCCCAGAGAGAGAGCTCTTTCTCCTTTAACCTCCTGTCAGAGCTTGTGCTCAAAGAGACCAGAATGGAAGGTCATTTCCAATATTCAAGTTCAAGAGAAGGAAGACAAAACAGAAAACCCTCTGTTACACACAGGAAACACACCTTCATTAGTACTCCAGAAACAAACATCTTAAAACAGCAAGGAGAAATCTGAACTGTTTCCATGATTTCCAAAACCAACTCTGAAGGGAGAGGCTTTATAGATGAGAAGTAAAAATTCAAAAATGACACACAAACCTAGTCTTTGGCAGGCAGCATCTCCAGTCTGTTGGGCATTTCAGAAGGATCTGGGTCTGTCCATGTTTTCACGTCTTACCTCCTATTGGGTGGGACCACTGCAAACATTTCAGGTCAGAGGAACAGGACTGTGGACTGGAATGACGGCAGACTTTCCATAAGATCAAAGGATATTTTGAGGGTGTGTCTGCTGGTTTCTCCAACAGGGTGTATTTTTCTTACGAGAATATTTATGAGGTCTTCACTGGAAAGTGGCTCTACTATTTCATGTATAAAGAGATTTTGTCTACCACACTGGAGCTATGTGTTTGTCCATATCAGTGATACAGATAAAAATAATTGTGATTTCATATTCTAGTGTCTGTTTTACACGATGCTGCACAGGTGGCATTACCAAACTGTGTTCATTAGAAATTCCTCCTTTCTAGTCTTTTCCCCAGAAAGCAGAGTCACTCTCTCAAAGCTTAACATCCATGATAGTTTTTCACCTTTTCTGAGTGATGGTTTCATTTGAGAAGCTGATGAAAAAGATGAATTCTTTTATACAGAAAGGGAATGTGTATGCACTTACACTCGTAAGATGACCAGTACCATGGTAGTGCCTTCGCAACCGCACCAGTACCACTGGCTGAACTAAGTCACTTCTTTAGGTGAGATTCTCATGCCTTGTCTTTGTTTTAGATACACAATCAAGGCCTAGTGAGAAAGCAAGTACATGCTTCTGCCTATATATACACATATATATTTTCTTGTATTCTTTCTCAGTAACTAACCCATCTCACACAGAACAACAGGGTGGAGCCCACACCTGATAATATGCAGGAAGAAAGTTGTCATTTCTGGAGTATTTCCATGACCTGGGGGAACTGATGGAGAGCCAAAGATTGGTTCTTGGCCATTTTTTATCTGAACGGAACCTTGGGCTCAGCAGTGCTTTTTTAGAAGATAAAATAATGTTCAACTTATTTCTTTACTATCCCACACTGAAAAAAATCCCCAGATTTCATTTTCCAGGAGCCAAAGTTAGTGATGTCTCAGTCTAAGTTGATGACTACCTCTTGGACTAGAGCAGTACAGAATTGCAACATTTATACTCACTAAAGAGTAATGAAGGAGCTGGAACTATTCACACAATTCAAGAGGCCCACCCACTCCCTCTGGGATCACTGTTCCCTTCCTAGGCTTGTATTGTGACCACCCTTGGACTCAGGCTCACTCCCTCCAACAGGGCTTGATAACGTCGTATTTCCTCCAAAGAGAATAATCTCCTGTGATAAACAATAAGAGAGGGTCGATGGCCATGTAGAGAAGTAGTAGCTAGTTCATTATTAGAACTGACGCTGGGGGTTTACATTTGGTGGCATGGATATTTGGGGGAGGTGAGATTTCTGGTACGAAGTGAGCTCTCCTGCCAACTGTATCTGGAAAATCTGGATTCAGAGCGGGAAGGGGTTCTCACTGTTGATCAGATTGTTCCATCTCTCACGCCAGTGCAAAGAATAAATCTAAGAAATAGGAACATGGAGTGATTTGGGGATGCTTCTTCTTTTCCCACCATTTAAGAAGATGGATCAGTGTTGCCTCTGAAACATAAAATAAGCCTCAAGTTCCTCCTCACTATTAAGTACTTTTAAGATTCTCTTCATCTGTCTTATTTCACGGTAACATCAGAAAGTATGTCTATTCCGTTTTTTAAACAGCAACACCACGACTCCGTGTCTCCACTTCCCTCTGATGACGCCCGCGTCTCTGCTTTGTGTCTTCTGGTCCAAACAGCCATCCCTCCCGCAACATACGATCAGTTTTCTTGTTCTAATCACTGTCTGTACCCATGGCAGACTGCTTTCCAAAGGTGAGGTAATAAAACCTTGACTCGCTTCCCTTTCGTTCAGAAAAACATGCTCTGTGTCTCACGAGCCCCAGAGGGCTCTGTAAGCTGCCTGCCGGAAGTCCTCACCATTGTCGCAGCTGAATTCCCAGTGTCCATCAGCACATCAAGCAGACAGAACAATACCCTGGAAGCTGCAGACTCCAGGACACACCCGCCCCCGCGTTCTTTGTTATTTTCAAAAATAGTCAAATGGGAAAAAGGGCTGTGTGCAGTATACTTTATCAGGGAGGCAGGGAACTTAGGGAAGGAACTGACAATGGAATTGAGCAGGGGCCTCCTACAGTTTGTAAATTACTTCACCTTTTCATGTGTTTGAATAAGAAAATGATAATCGGTTCAGAAAATTTGCATCTCCCAGATTCCACTTCCCCCTGCTTCTCTCCTTTCTAAGCATATCCACTCCTTTCCCTTAGTCTTTAACCTTGTTGTCTAATCCAGCAGTGAAAGCCTTGAGTGTTTTCAATTGTTTCATTTTCCCGGGAAAGCCTGAGTACCACACAGCAAATGGTTCCCCAATGCCTCCGATCTTGCATTTCCCCCAAATGCGAGCTTTCAAGAAAACTAAGCGAAAAGGGAATTAAAAACGCTTTAAAACGGGAAACTTTGCTTAAGGTATTTAATAGACAAGCCTGTGATCAAGAGTATGACACCGATGTTGTTAATTTCAGATAAATAGATTTAAAAAATTTACTAGAGTACAAGTTAACAAAATCAGCTTTTATTTTATTATTTCAAGAGCCTCAAAAACTAGCTTTTAAGAAAGTAAGGCCCTGGCCCTGGCCAGTGTGGCTCAGTTGGTTGGACACCATCCCAAAAAACTAAAGGTCTCAGGTTTGTTTCAGTCAGGGCACATACCTGCATTGCAGGTTTGGCCTCTGGTCACGGTGGGTATGAAAGGCAACCAATCGATGTTTCTCTCTCACATGGATGTTTCTCTCCCTCTCATTCTCACTTCTCCTCTCTCAAAAATCAATGGGCATGTCCTCAGTGAGGATAAAAAAAGAAAAGAGAAAAAGAGAAAGAAAGATACTGACTTTCAGATTGCATGTTCCTGGACATGTTCCTGGAAGTCTGACAACTTGGTTCTCAATGTCAATGAAAAAGGCCTTCCAAACCTACAGAAAAATTTTATGAGTTTATTTGAGCTAAAATTTTGAGGGCGTGCCCAGAAGCAAGATCTTGATGAAATGAAAAAAAAAAAAAAAAAAAAAGATCTTGAGAATGGCAGTTTTGCAGCTTATTCTATACATTTAGAGCCAAAGAAGAAAGCATGAGGAAGGTACGTGAAATCCACTGATGGTAGATTACGGAGGAGGGAGAAAGCAAATGGGGAGGAATCCCTAGGATTGGTGAGTACGGGGTAGTTAACAATGAACATTTACAGCACCTGGAGATGGATGGTGTGTGGGGAACAAGATCACGATGAGCTTCCTGCTCTAGTGCCTGTGGTTGTGCCCCGAGGGGTCTACAAAAGAAAATTACCCTGACATTTCAAAGGTATGTTATTCTAGAAGAGTAAGAACAGTGAACAGGCTCATCAAGGTAAAGACTGGCCTTTACTAGGGAGGCAGTGGGCCTGAGATGTGACAACCTGCCGTGACCTGCCCGGGGAGGAATTTGTGATCAGACCATCTTCCGAGATTACTTTTGGTCACTGAGCTTGTTAGGTTTATTATATGGCCCCTTTTCATCACATCCATTGCTGATTTTCTTTAGGCTCCTCTGGATTCATTATAGGCTGTACGAGTGGAATGAATTTATTTTTATGTCTGGTTTCCATCTTCTCTACCACATCAGTTCGTAATCCATTTTGATGGAATTCCCAGCAATACCATTTCAGACATTTTTTTATTGAATTTCTGCTAATAGCGTTATGTGCCTTCTGCAAAAACTTTGTTGATTGTCCCTTAAATGCTCTGGACATAGACTATTTGTGAATAGTCCCAGGGACTAAACTCTCCCACTCCTGGTTTCAGCATCAAGTGAAAGAGAAATTGTCTTTTTTTCAGAGTAGATTTTTGTTACTTGACCAATTTGAACTTCTCTTACACATTTCCCTTGGAAAGCGGATTCCCGTGTAACAAGGACTATTGTAAGTGCACTAAGTATGAATGCCGAGAAGTCAAAAATAAATCAGTTAATGACCTCGAAAAAATAACGTAAATCCTCAGGTGAAAAAGAAACATCTACGGGGAACCAAAGTGCTGAAAGAATCTCTCTTTCTGCCAATATCTGAGGTAATTTTCTTCAGCGTCGCGGAGAGCTGGTAGAACAATTTGCCTCATTCTTTCTCCTCCCCATTCCACGCTTGAATTCTTGCCAGGGGGGTGGGGTTTTCTCAGAATTAGAGTGTGGGCTGGGTTCCACTCCCTGTTGTTTACTTTGCCCATTGTATCTTGAAGAGTTCCCAGAAAACTAAAATGCTAAGACTAAGGGAATTCAGGGAAAAAAAAAGAAAAGGAGTTCTAAGGAGCTAGCCTTGAGCACACACGGAGTCTGTATCCAGATTCCGGACGAGATTGAAAAAACTCCAACAACTATCTGAGGCTGAAGCACCAGCAGGATTCCAGGAGCAATGGACCTCTTATCATCCATAACTTTAGTCCAGCACAATCGCCCTATTTCTACGGGAAGTAAGAGGGGCGGGGGGTAAGTGAAGTAAGACATGCAGTCTTGAACAAAATGATTTGGGTGAGAGGAGGGAAAGTGAGAACTTCTTGCTGCATCACCTCCTGTTCGGGCACAGGGTTGGGGGACACTGGCAAAGCTCACGTGGAAATACCAGTAACAGCAACGCTAAACACGTTTGTTCATTTGTAGCTTCAAGGCACACAGATTATTTGTAAAAGCAACTAATCCAATGCCAAATTTAACCTGTCTTTGGAGAGAAATATCTAAAAAAAATCTTTCCTTTTCAAATTTTTTTTAGTATTGTTCAATTACAGGTGTCCCCATTTCCCCCCATTCCTCTCCCCTGCCCTATGCACCCCCACCTCCCACAGTCAATCCTCCCCTTTGTTGTCTTTGTCCAAAAACATCTTTCAATGAAATATTTTTCCATACAGATCAAGCTAACTTTACGGCCCTCTCAAGAAAATGATGTACAGCTGATTTTACTTACTGCCAGGAGTAAACCATGCTGAGAACCACAAATAAATGACTAAATTTAGGGACATTGAGGAAGTAATTTTGTGTTAATTTAAAAATTAAACAAGGTTCTTCCGTGCCTGGTTTGTAGAAATATAAGAAACAACTAATTTCATGAAGGAATTTGGAGAAATTTTATGGAAATGTTGAAAGCGGCTTTCTCTAAAGCAGTCAACCGAAAATGTAACCAATGAGAATGATTCTGCAAACAGGGGATTTATAATGCATTTTTAAATTATGCTAGAATAAAGGAACAGGGAGATTTTAATAATTAGTGCACTCAAAAGGGTAAGTGGCAATCAGGTAATAAAATTACCAGTGCGTTTTTTCCCCACATTTTGTTATCGTTGTTCAAGTACACTTGTCTCCACTCCCCCCCACAATAGCCATCCCCACTTCCCACCCTTGATCTTACCCCCCTCTGGATTTGTCCATGTGTCCTTTGTACATGTGCCTGAAAACCCTTCCCCCTTCCCCCCTTTATCCCCTCCCCCCTCCCCTCTGGTTACTGTCAGTTTGTTCTTAATTTCAGTGTCTCTGGTCATATTTTGCTTGCTTGTTTGTTTTGTGGATTAGGTTCCACTTATAGGTGAGATCATATGGAACTCGAGAGCATTATGCTAAGTGAAATAAGCCAGGCAGTGAAAGACAAATACCGTATGATCTCACCTGTAAGCGAACCAGTGCATTTTTAGCATACTACCTAGAGGTTCCTTAAGGCTCATTTGTCCACTCTCTATCCTGCTGTCTGAGCTTAGGGAGGGTTACCTGGCTTTCTCGGGTTCCTTGTGGTCCTGACCACAAAGCCATCCAATTCCCTTTGCCCTGGTTCCTGGCTGACTCTGCCCACTGTAAATCTTGATTTGCTTTCTTAGCAACTGGATAGATCATTCTAATTTTCTTCCATGATCACCTTAAAAAATTAATTCTTTCATAGCATTTATTGTGTTGTAGTCAATTCCTTTTTAAAGTTTTATTGACAAATATATTACATATATGAAAAATCATGTAGACTTATAGGTATAGTTTAAGGAATTACAGGGAATAAGAAGCATAATTGGTAGGCATAGAACAGACAGGGGGAGGTTAAGAATGTTATAGGAAATAGAGAAGCCAAAGAGCTTAGATGTACAACCCATGGACATGAACTAAGGAGCAGGAGGAATGCTGGGGGTGGGGTGCAAGGCAGAGGGGGATAGAGGGGACAAAAATTGGGACAACCGTAATAGCATAATCAATAAAATACACTTTAAAAAATAAAGAATGAATAATTTTTTAAATAAAGTACCCACCATTCTGTTTACAAACCCCGCGATCACATCCCGCTTTCATTCCAACCCTCTCCGGAGATAATCACCATCCTACATTCTCACCAATCCCCTTGCCTTTCTTTATAACATCGTCACTTCAGCGTACACCCCTAAACCATCTATTCTACACATCATACGCCTCGTGTATTCTTCAGTGACTGCTTCTTGCGCTCATGGTGTATTTTTGAAATTTCTCCTTGCTGGTGCGTATAACTGAAGTTAACTCCGTTCACTGCTGAGTTCAACCCAGTTCAATGATATGGCTGTAACATAAGTTATTTATTCAGGCTCTCCGGCACAGGCGTTTGGTGTGCTTCCAGGTGTTTAGTTAGCAAGCAACGCTATTGCGAACATTTGTATGTATGCCTCCTGTTGGACATGTTCAAGGTTGCTTTGAGGCCTATGTCTAGGAACTGAGTTTCTGAGTCAAAGAGTTCAAATTTACTAGGCAAGTCCAGACTATTCTGGCACGGTTTTATCGGTTTCCTCTCTCCCCAGCACAGGTGAATACCTCTATTGTTTCATATCTGTGTAGACAACCAATATTATCTGGCCTTTTCATTTTGCCAAGCCAGTGGATATGAAATGGTTTGGATCTGCATTTCTGTGATTAATGAGGTAGGCATCTCTTCACACTTATACAGGCCGGATCGGAGAACCTAGGAAAGAGACCCACACACAAGCAGAAACCTGGTTTGTGACAGAAAAAGCATTGCAAATCAGGAAGGCAAAAATAAACTGTAATAATTGATTTCCCTTGTGGGATAAACAATCAATCAGATAGAATACCTACCTTACATCATGCATAAAATCTTAATTTTGCCCTGGCTGGTGTAGCTCAGTGGATTGAGTGCGGGCCCGAGAACCAAAGGATTGCGGTTCGATTCCCAGTCAGGGCACATGCCTGGGTTGCAGGCCAGTTCCCAGCAGGGAATGCATGAGAGGCAACCACACATGGATATTTCTCTCCTCTCTCCTTCCCTTCCCCTCTAAAGGTAAAATAAATAAAATAAAATAAATAAAATCTTTAGAATAAAGATAAAATAAATAAAATAAAATAATAAAGATAAAATAAATAAAATCTTTAGAAAATATATTAATTTCAAGTGAATTGAAGATACAAATATAAGAAAAACTATAGGTGGCCCTGACTTACAAGGGTTCCACCTACAATTTTCAAATTCACAATGGTATGAAATTTGTACACACTCAGTAGAAGCTGTGCTTTGAGCGTTGTATGTCGATCTTTTCTCCAGGCTGTAGATATTAGATGCTCTTTCGATGCTGGGCTTCTGCGTCAAGCCACAGCTCCCCATTAACCCTAAGATCACAAGGGTTAACACTTCATACTCTACGGTGTGTTCATTGTGATAGAAGATTTTGTCCAGTTGTGGGCTAATTCAGGTGTTCTGGACATATTTAAGTTCAGCTAGGACAAGTTATAATATTCAGTAGGTTAGGTGAACTAAATACATTTTCAACTTACCAATATTTTTATTTATAATGGGTTTATCAGGGCATACCCCCACTGTAAGTTGGGAAGCAGCTATATAAAACTTTTAGAAAAAAATTCAGAAGAATGCCTTTATTATTGCAATATTAAAGGATTTCTATAATGGGACACCAGAAGCACAAATATTATCAGAAAAATCTTTATAAATTCAACACATTGAAATGAGGTGTACCCTTGACTCACTGAATGTTCTCTGTGCTCCCTCTACCTTGAGAATACTTACAATTTTCTCAGTAGCAAAATTAATGATCAATTTTTATAATTGCTTGATAATTTAGGTTTTTCATATCCTTATTATTTTTTGATAAGTTGTTTGGTCATGTGCTACAAAAGCCTATGACTACTGAGTTTCTATTTTTCCTCGTAGTTCTGGTACTTTTAAATTTATGATTTTGTCATGTTATGTTTAATGGTGCATACATATTCTTCACTGTGGTCATAATGCTTAGCACTGTAAAATTCCCTTCTTTGCCTCATTTAATTCACTTTTCTTTGAATTCAGACTTGACTGAAAGAACTATGACCATCATTGGTTGCGTTTGGTGGCATTTGCCTGGGTTGCCTTCATTCTTTCTTTTTTGGTCAGCCTTTCTGAATGATTCTGTTGCTTTCTTCTTAAAGCAGTAGATTTACCTAATATATGTAACAGATATTTAAGAAAAAACAAACAAGTATTTTTTTAGCCACTCAAACAGCAGCCAGGATTCTTGAGAAAATTCCCTAGTTCATATTTCTTCCTTGTAAGGAATATAGCAAAATGGCCCAGAGCCATCAAAAATATATTCACTATGCCCAAGAGGGACAGAGAAGCAAGAGGTACATGATTTTCCCACCAAAGAACATATGGAGGGAACTCTTTACAATAGTGTATGTATTTATCTTTTAGCAAATTTAACCATTCTTTTCCCTTTTAGTTACCGGCAAAATAGAAGATGAAGTGTCTGACAGGCTCCGACTGGTGGGATGCACCTGTGCTCTGAGTTCAGTTGGCTTTCTTTGGCCTTTCCTTGCTTAAAAATATTTTTGAAGATAACAAGCCACATTCTTGTGAATCTGTTGCAATTGTGCCATTTAATTACTACTCTACCTGTTTTTGTCCTTCGGTCCATAGCTTTCTCTTTAATAAATGCATCATCACCATCGTCATAATCATATTCTACAAAGGGCCATTCATTCATTTAAAAAGTTATAGAGCTGAGCACTGTCAGATGCCGTCTATGAATTCTTCACACAGCTATATTCACTCTTCTGTGTGTGTATTCTGCTTAATAAAAAGTGTGTGTGTGTGTGTATGTGTGTGTGTATTGTTTGACTTTGTTATTACAGCACACAAAGAAAAACTATGGCTTCCACAGCTGGTTGGTATGACTCGCCTCCAGGGAAATGAACCTCCTCTTACCTCTGGGGCAACTAGCACTTTTTCTCCTGGTCATTTATATCTTCCTGATTGTCAACCTGATTGCTCAAGTGAATTCCCAGGGGCCTTGCCACTTCTCTCCTAAACAAGTCCCATAGCTTGTCTTTGCTCCCCAGCTGCGGCTCCATCTGGATCACCACAGGCCCGTCCATATGGATATGCACGGGGGTGATAGGGACACCTGTCAGCCCAAGGGCAGATTAACCCACCAGGACTCTGCGTCCTCTGTCCTCCATCTTCTCTCCGAATCTGCACATTCAGTGCTAACACCTGTCCACACAGCGTCTCAGCAGATGCTCAAATCCAGCATTGGGGGGCTGCTGTGTGACCCCAGGGACAGGCTACCTTTACCTGTCTCCCTGCTGCCCCAGCCTCCTACAGAGCAGATCAGAGCCTTGTTACCCCTTGCTGTCCTTGCAACAAATACAACAAAGCAAAATAATTATGAATTGTGTCCAATCACATGCTGCCTTCAGTTCAGCATTCGGCATCTATAAATGTGCTGATCTGTTATCAGATGGTAATCTGGTTCTTTTCTGCATAATGAGAAATATCACAATACATTTAATGACTTCTCATGAAAACTTCCCAAATCAAAAAGCTTTTGTTTCTATTTAGATACCACAATAAACCAGCTGTGCTAAGCAGGAGCTGAACAACTGAATTTACACTCAGGGAAGCCTGGATCTGGTTTATGATGAACATGAAAGAAGATGCGAATTAATTCCTAGAGAGTTCTGAGCCCTCCCAAGTCAAGGGGTAATGTTTCGCAGAGGAGGCGGATAGAAACAATATGTACCATCTACACATTATCCCGTTGCAGTTTTCCACGTATGAAAAGAACCAGGAATGTGTCCCAGCTCAGGATTAAATGCTGCTCAGAATTATAAAATAATTAAAAATTAGCAAGCCCGCTAACTCTGTGCAAATAGAGGTTGGTGTGAAAACGTCTCCAGGGGGTACTCAGCTCTGCACGTTCCTTCTGTCCTTTCTCTAGCAGCTGTGCAGGGCAAGATCGGAGCCCAACACCTGGTTAAGTAAATGAGCAGTGGAGAGAGTAGACAACCCGGACTTACAACATGGGAGATCACTTTTGTTGCTTACATGGAGACTTCATTTTGCTTTAATTCTCTTTACTTAAAGGTCAAGTTTCATGAGGGATTTTACTTCACCAGATAAATGTGTATAAAGTACACATACCCGCATACACGTAGAAAGAGTGCGTCTCAAAAGAGGCGCTGAGTTTAGACGTCAGTAGTGGTAACACAGGGAGTCGCTAACAGTGATGAACCACCTAAGATAACCAGCTCTGCCCAAACCTGTCAACACCGATATTTCTCATTCCTTCATTATGTTCCTTAACTAACGAGGACCTTTTAGACTGCGCTCATCATGATTCAAATTAACACTTGCCTGCAATTAATCCAGCAGGCTAACCCTTTAGGTTTCTACAGAAATAGAACACAAAATGTATTTCTTTAGAGATTGGTGAGTGGGCTTCTACCTCGGTCCCTAGGCCTTGCTCTTACTTTGGCCCATTTCCTTTAGCATCTGAACCTCTAGGACTAGTTCTGTTCTCTCAGGGTGTGGGCCTGATCCTGAGCCCCTGAGAAGCTGTGTCCTCCATTACCTCCACAACAGATGTTGTGTGCTAATTCCAAGAGCCCAAATTTCTGAGCGCCTCTATCCCCGAATTTCCCCATTGCTGTAGTTTATTTGTCAGTAAGATCACTTATGACCTGGTCCTGCTTTAGTCAACACATTTTCCAAAAAATTCTCTGAATGGAAAACCTGAGACTGATGTAAATCCTAGGAACAAGAAACTGAAAAGGACACAGCTTTCAGGTGTAGGGGTGTCCTTATTGCCTTAATACCCTGTTTTGTCTTTTAGCTGAGATCTTCAGTTCTTCTGAACATCTCCATTCATCATTAAATATGAGTGTCTTTTTTCTGATCCAAATTATCTGCGTGCCTCACTCCACTGTAGCAAAAAACTTACGCCCCCAAGAGTCTGAAATTAAAGGTCAGCCAGTACAATATATACTACCAAAAACACAAGAACACTCAGAATCTTCCAGTGTTGATTTTCTACTTATTGATTCTTTCCCTGGCTTATTTTCAGATATACTACTTTCTTGAAAATAAATTTCAAAGATTTTAAGTCGCAAACCACTCTTTTCCTTTCTCTTTTCCTTTAAGACATTCTTCACTTAGCAACTTAGGCAACATCAAGCTTGTTCCAACAGCCAAGGGTTTAGCTCTTTTAAATCTGAAACTCCCCTTTGGCTTAGAAGTGGAAAAACTTGTACCTTCTTATCCTCCCTGTTTTGTTTGTACAAGTTACTGCCTTGCTGGTTTTGATACTCATCAGGTATTTTAATTACTGAAAGTCATTCTTTCTACAAAAGCTCCACTTAGAAAAACATGATGAGATCTAGTGCATTTCATGCTTTGAAGAACAGAGCTTAATCCAACATAAAGTTCAGGTAACAGCCAATCATATAACTGCCCAACCCCATTTTTTTAACCTGGTTATTGTTGCTAGTGTCGTGAGTTCACAGGTCCTTTCTTTACCACCAAGCACATGAATCAAATGCAAATGTCACCACCCTGTCTTTGCTCACTTTTCCTAGGAAGCATGTTGGAAGGGAAGATACCCCATGCTTCCACATTACTTGCAAGCTTCTTGAGTTCATTCATTGGTCCATTGTTCATTTTCAATCACAGTTTTCATGCATGCTCTGGTGTTACCATGCCAAACTTGGTTCAAAGCCCCAGAAGAAATGTTTTCAGAATTGTTAAATCCCTCAGCCCACCATCTACCCAATTCACATGTGAAAAGCATTTTCGCAGCTACATTAGGACCAGGAATTAACTTCCTTCTGCTGCAGATCCAAGTTGAATGAACTGTGTTCAATCACTTTCCTTTCTCTGAGAAACGGAGCGTCCATGAGGACAGGCAGTCTGCAAGGCAAAGTCCTGGCTGCTGGCTTCCCAATGCAGGCTAGACCCAGTCATATTCCCATGCATGCTGAGGGCTCACCCCTAAAAAAGTCCTCAAAACAACATGGCTCTTCTATGATTGTAACCTAATAAACATTCCCCAGAACGCGTTTATGGTTCCTGGACCTTCAAGAACTCACAGTTTCCATTATCTGAAAACAGTGATGGGATAGATTTAATTATTTTGAGGACCAAGCAATAAACCCCACTTCCTCCTTTGATTCCTTGGGATTGTCCCATGAGTAATGTCTCTCTGTAATGATCAGTCCTTTCTTCTGATGATTACTTTTTCTGGACAATTCTCACAGCGTGCTACCTCATCAAGCTCTCAAGTGTCTTCCTTTCCTCTCATTGCTAAATCTTCATAGAATAGCCAAAATGCTCAAAGACTTTATTTGTCACCTCATAGTAGCTTCTTCACTCCTTTTAACTTGAATTCCACGATCACCAATTACCTAGAGTTTCTAAAATCACCTGAAGTTCTAAATACCAAAGGTGTTCTACTAAGTCATCAGGCTTTCATAACATTTGACCAAGTGAATTTACCTTTCTCCACGAAATTTCCCCCTCTTGGTTTCTCCATTCCTCATTAAAAGGAGACATTTCCCAACATTTAGTGTTTATTCTTGTTCTTTTACCATTCTATTGCAACAGTCTTAGGTGGCTCCCTCTACTGGATGAAGTTCAAACTCAGCCACCTTCTAAGGCTTCTCTGCTTCACACCTCTGGTTACTCTTTTCACTTAGGGTTCCCAAAGGCACTGCCAAGTTCCCGTGCCTTTTGTAATCCTATTCTCTTTATTTAGCATATTCTCTCCACCTTCCCACTTTATCTAGGGAATGCCTACTTACTGGTGCAGGTCCAGATTAAAATCCCAATCCTCTCCATAGTGTTCCCTGTGTTGTGTACCATCATATCATGAGCAGAGGCAACTGTTCCTCTTGGCATCCCCACACCTCTTTACAGACTGTGATCACCTTCAATGCTGACACTTCATTTTATCCAGGACCTGACTCAGTGGTTGACATACAGTGGGTGTTACATGAGATCACCCATTTTGCAAATAGTTAGGAAGTGCTCGCCCTACAGTGGGCACTGTTCTGAGTGTGGACCACATAATGGTAAGAAAAGTAAACACAATCCTGGCCTTTAAATAGCTTGTAGCTTCATAAAAATTAAACAATTACACTAAAGAAGAAAATATTTGAGAACTTCCTTCCAAGATGGAGGTGTAAGTAGATACATTTCACTTCCTCACACAACCAGAAGAAGGACAACTAATTAAAAAAAAAAAAAAAAAACAACCAGAACTGCCAGAAAATGAACTGTATGGCTCAACATTCATCCAGACTGGTAAGAGTGGTGGCGACTGGCAGTCGGGATGGAGAGGAAGCATGGGATGGCAGTAGCTGGTGGACCAGGTAGTGCCACATTCACATACAGATAAATCAGGAAGAACAACTGGGGAGTGAGACAGACCACGCAACCCAGGTTTCCAGCGTGAGGAAATAAAGCTTCAAAACCTCTGGCAATAAAAACCTGTGGAGATTTTGGTGGCAGGAGAAACTCCCATTCTCCAAATACAAAACTCCCCCAAATACAGTGCCACATGCAGCAAAGTGTGTTGCCCAACTCTGGCTGATACCTAAGGCTCCACCCTTACAACATGATAGGTATGCCAAGACAAAGAAATATGGCCCAAATGAAACAATACATCAAAACTCCAAAAAAAGAACTAAGCTAAAAGGAGATAGCAACCTATCAGATGCAGAGTTCAAAACTTTGGTAATCAGGATGCTCACAGAAATGACTGAGTATGGGTGCAAAATAAAGGAAGCTGTGAAGGCTGTGCACAATGAAATGAAGAAAAATATACAGGGAACCAACAGTGAAGGGGAGGAAACCAGGACCCAAATCAATGATTTGGAACAGAGGGACAAATAAACATTCAATTGGAACAGAATGAAGAAACAAGAATTCAAAAAAATAAGGAGAAGTTTAGGACCCCTGGGACAACTTTAAGTACTCAATACTAATTAAGTACTCCAACATCTGAATCATAGGGGTACTAGAAGGAGAAGAGGAAGAGCAAGAACTTGAAAACTTATTTGAAAGCATAATGACAGAGAACTTCCCCAATCTGGCAAGAGAAATAGACATGCAAGTCCAGGAAGGTCAGAGAGTCCAGAAGAAGCTGGACCACAGGAGGAACACAACAAGACACATCATAATTAAATTAACCAAGGTTAAAGATAAGGAGAGAATCTTAAAAGTAGCAAGTGAAAAGGAGAGAGTTACCTACGAAGGACTTTCTATAAGACTAATAAGACTCTCAGCTGATTTCTCAAGAGAAAACTTATAGGCAAGAAGGGGCTGGAAACAAGTATTCAAAGTCATGAAAAACGAGGACCTACAACTGAGATTACTCTATCCAGAAAAGTTGTCATTTAGAATGGAAGGGCAGATAAGGTGTTTCCCAGATAAGGTCAAGTTAAAGGAGTTCATCATCACCAAGCCTTTATTATATAAAATTTCAAAGGTACTTATCTAAGAAAAAGAAGCAGATTAAAGCTGTGAACATTAAAATGACAACAAACTCACAACTACCAACAACTGAATCTAAAAACCAAAAACAAACTTAGCAAACAACTAGAACAGGAATAGAATCACAGAAATGGAGATCACATGGAGGCTTATCAGTGGGGAGGGGAAGGGGAGAGAATGGGGAAAAAGATACAGGGAATAAGAAGCATAAATGGTAGGTACAAAATAGACAGGGGGAGGATAAGAATAGTATAGAAAATAGAGAAGACAAAGAACTCATAGGTATAACCCATGGACATGAACTAAGGAGGGGATGCTGGAGGGACAGGGTGCAGGACAGGTGGGGAGAAAAAAATGGGACAACTATAATAGTATAATCAATAAAATATACTTAAAAAAGAAACAAGTGTTTCTTTAGCTTCATTGCATTTCCTATGCCTTGTATACTTTTTATTAATCCAAGGGAGTTAACTTCTTATATCTGAAGTTGCTAGTTTCCTGAAATACTAATTAATGCATAATTATCTAGTAATAAGTTTAGATGTCAATAGGAAAAAAAAATAACATCATAGTAATGTGATGCCTAAAACTTACCAGTTTTTTAAACAAAGGGAAAGGGCTGTAGAAGCGATAGAGAAATATGGCAGATGTATAACTATTCAGGTGCATGTGTATATGTGTGTGTAAGCATTTTTCTGAGGCAGTTGGACAGATGTTACTGAAAGGGAAAAAGGAATGTATAAGAAGAGACTGAAGAGGCATGATGCTGAGAAAAATAGGGCACTGAATAGTACTTTAGTCCACAATCTGCTGTTGTATCTTTTGGTAACTTTCCTGATGGTCCCAGATATCGCTGGTTTTGTGTTCAATATCTGACAACATTACTAAGTTTTCTAACAGCTGGCTGGGTTCTTGCAGGCACTAGTTAGGTCTAAGACTGCTTTGTTAGGCAAACTGATCAAGAGCCATCCATTCCATTCTATTGAAAATGAGCTCAGCATTAATTAATTTAGAAAAATGGAGGAGTAAGCAAATATCAGGGGTAGTTCATATTCATTGTAATAGATGCAATATTAAAATTTCCATATAACAATATACATTATAAACTGCTTGGTACCACTAATCTTCACAACATATGTTATGAAGCTGTTATAATTTACTCACCATTTATCTAAGCTAAAAGCATCCAAATGGCTATACTAAATCCTTACTTTCATAAAGGCTGAGCTAAATCATGAGGGCAGATGGGGGTTCACATGTGCCAACCTATAATCAGACTTAGAGTCATAGCAACGAACCTGCCGACATGCCCAGGCATGACAGGAAGACTCAAGTAACACTTTCTCCCTCAGTGATTCTTTCTCTCCCACAAACTGGAAGTTCCTCAGAATACAACCAGCGTGTCTGCTCCTGTTGACTGCTAATGAGAGCTCTCCATTGAGAGCCAGCCAGAACCTCTCCAGTCCCCATGGTTCCTTCCATTGGGCCAGGCCACCTCCTAGCATGACAAACAGTGCTGGTAACATTTCCTGATCAACATCCCAGTTAATTCTCTTCCAAGAAACCCAAACGTTAGGCCCTCTGTCATCCTTCCTACTCCACTGCATCCCACAGCTGAGGTTTCTTTGCTGTAGACCCAATTTCTAGGAACACAGATATCAGAAAAAAAGAAGTGTGATATGGAAAGGAAATGAAGGATAACCATAAGTATAAAAATACTAGTATGATCTCACCTTTAACAGGAACCTAATCCACAAAACAAACAAACAAGCAAAATAAAAGCAAAGACATTGAAATAGAGAACAGGCTGACAGTCACCAGAGGGGAGAGGGGAGGGAATTTCAGGGGAAATGGGGAAGGGTTTACAGGAACAAGTATAAAGGACACATGGACAAAAACTAGGGGAGTGGAAATGGGAGGGAGGTGGGGAGGGCTGGGGGGGATGGGCTGGGATGGGAGAAAGGCAGAAAACTGTACTTGAACAATTAAAATAAAATTTAAAAAATACTAATACTTCACAAAAAGATCGAATAGGAGACCCAAAAAGTGATTTCAAATGAGAAAAACTTGAGTCCTTTTTCTCACTCAAGTATCAGTTTTAGTATCCTCAGAGAATACTGTTTGAGTCCTTTGGCTATGCCATAAACTGTAATAAACAATTCACATCTATTGTCTCATTCAGTCCTCAAGTCAACCACCTATAAAGTAGGTACTATTATCATTCACATTGTACAGCAATAAAAAAAGATCCAGAGAAGTCAAGGAACTTCAAGACATCTAGCTAGTTAGTGAAGGAGCAGATACTGGAATCCAGCTCTAGATGAGGCCAAAGATTTGTTTTTTAACAGTTTTGAGTACTGCTGTCATTAATTCTAAAATTAGCAATATTTCAGTAATTATTAATTATCCTGTAGTTTTCTAAGTATGAAATATTTAAGATAATCTTAACTCCTCCCAGTAATATATGAACCTCTAATATTTTTCTTCTCTTAAATACATTGGTTGATATTTTAGTCCATCATTAAACTATAATGTGACAGAGGACATTGTTTAAATTCTCCTGACATCAACAGAATGATGCTTGAGTTTTCCTGTAAAACACGATGCCGACTCAGTGCTGTTTTTTTAGCATCGTTAACGATAGTCATACACTTTTCTTATTAACCCTATAAAATGATAGTTTATAGTTCATGATATTGACTTACCTTACACTTCTAGAGTAAATCCACTTGTAGTGATTTACTATTATTTTAAGGAACTACTGAGTTTTCTTGGTTAATATTTTATTTTGGATTTTGTTCTTTTTTAGTAAGTAAGATTGGTCCATGGATTTCCTTGCTTGGGACCTTTCTCGTTCCTTTGGTATCAATGTTATATATGCTTCAAAAAAATGTACTTAGGGACTTTCCTTTTTTTATGATCTGAAACAATTTAAATAACATCGGAATTACAAGTTTTCTAAAGGTTTTATAGAATTCCCCTGGGAAAACCTTTAAAGGAACAAAAGCAACTTGATGACCCCTTTTTCCATTTCTTCTTTGGAACTTTATCTGCCTAGATTTTTTTTTTTTTTTTTTACCTTTTGGTTAAATGTTGGTAAGTTACATTCTTCAAAGCAATATTTTTTTTATTTTATGCGGGTTTTTCAAAGTTATTTGCATAGAACTAAGCCAAATAAAAATAAAGGAAAAACTTCTTACAAATCTTTTTATTTCCTCTTTTTATGTGAGTGTACCTTAACATTTGTGGTCTGAGAATTTTATAAGCTCATTTACACAACCTAAAAGGTTAACTTATTTCTATTTTTATTTCCAGTTTTTGAAAGAAAAATGTCCATTAAAGTATTAAGCTCCCAGGCTTTATTTAATTCTTGCCACTACACTCTGAATACCACATTTATTCAAATGACAATTCTATCCTCTTTTGAATATTAAAGCTTACTTTGACTGGATTTAAATGAAATTCTTTCCTTGGTGAACATCTTGTGAGTATGTACTGAATATTTTAACTGTTCAAATAAGGTCTGAAGCTCTTTCCAATCTTACTAACATACCATAACGTATGTTATGACATAGCTCATGCCATAAACAACACTTTAAGAACATGTAAATGATTCTATTTAATTTGAAACAGCACAATAAATGTTCATGAAATACACCTTGCAAGTTATTTGCTAGAATGGAGGGTCTTAGTATAATAATTAAACGGTCCATGGAATTTAATATTAATCACTCAGATTTATGATTCCCAGTGTTTAACTCATATGCTTCAATAAACACATTTTTTTTTTACCTTTCTACTAGGCTCGTGTTTCTTGGGAGACAATAAACAACTTACTTGGGATGTTCATTTTAATTTATGTAAGGGAGAGAGAACATGTGTTTCTACCTTTCAGAACACGGAGGTAACATGAGTTATACTTTCTCTGTGAGTCTCATAGACCTTGGCTATTTGTTTTCAAAAATATTGTAACCGATGGGAAACGGGACCCTGGTAGGATTCCCGTCTCTCTCTCTGGGCCCCACAGTAAGTAGTAGCAGCTGAGTCTACAGCCCAGGTTTCTCAGTTCCTTCCCTTTCAGATTTTATAGTTCAGCAGTGGAGGCAAGTGTGTGAGGTGAATGCAAAGAAGTCCATGATAGTAAAACCAGCAATGAAAGGCCAGGGACAATGCAAACGGGGAACATGGTAATTTCAGGCTGAGGACACTGGGAAGACCTTGCGAGGCAGGTCAGACCTGAACAGGGCCTCGCAGGAGAACGGAGAGCTCCCAGCGGAGCAAAGGCCCAAGGGCAGGGCACCCGGGAGCAAAGGGCTACCCAGAAACGGGAGAACACATGCTAAGTCGACTCCACAGCCCTATCTATTCCCAGTTCCTCGGTCAGAGCTCTCCAGGTCATTAAATTACTCCGAAAAGATAGCAAGACAGTCACATTAAAAGTGTAAGGCAACACTGAAGCTCAAAAGAGGCAAATGTGGGGAAACTGGGAAAAAGAATGGCATTTCACAGACTAACACGGTGCTTCCCAGATGTTGCGGATACTGAAGTGCTTCCCCCGGTATTCGTTCTCCCTTTATTTCATGGTAATCGAAATAAATTACCAAACTGGAAACCTCCGTATGTTTTGCTGGACAAATGGCTTTAGAAATTAAAATTGAATTTGGGGCCTTCCTTGCTGTTTGTGGTCCTACGACTATAATTATGTTTTGGCCAATGAGACACGAGTGCAAGTTTCCTCGGGCAGCTTGTGCCTTCTGTTAAGGAAGGAGCTCTGGTACCCGTTGTCACCCTTACTCTCCCCCTCCCTCCCCTTCCTGGGCACAGACATGAGGGCTGCACTTCGGGAGGCGCGTACACACCAGGGCAGGTGGCCCACTGACTCGGGATAGCGGGGTCCCTGAGCACACACCACGGCGTATTATAAATCTGCATCCACACTGCGCTGTGCACCCCTGGACTCTGCAGCATGCCGGGAAACCCAGTCTCCAAAAACGTGGGGGAAAGCCAAAATATGATGCGATTTTGCAAAAGGTTTATGTAAAGCTTTATGTAAAGACAGATCCAAAAACGGCTCTGACAGTAACCAGGTAGAGTTCTAGCATGTTCCTAATCTGTGGGGTTCAGGCCAGAAGCTCAGCTGTCGTCCCTGTGGTCCTAATGCACCAGGCTATCATCTAAAAGATTCTAACATTTCTCAGTACTTGATGTCACAAGCGACGCTGGCCTACAGGAGCTGAAAAGGGTTCCCTGCTGGAACCGTGGTGGGCCGAGCGCAGATACCAAGGTGGAGGTGGGATACCATGAGCAAAGGGGCCGAGTGCAACACAAGAAAGACTAGGCACCTGAAAGAAGTTAATCGCTACCGCTTCAGCCTATGACGTTAGAGCGCAAGCTCACCTTTCTCCGTGCCTCGATCAAAGCATAAAGTTTCCGCTCTGCCTTACTGAACTCAGCCTCATTCTGCTGGTGCCAGGCACTGGGCAAGAGAACCTTGGTTTGGGGATGTAACTCTGTTCTGGATGATCACAGGCCTGACTTTTTGTATTAATTTCCAGAACATTCTAGGGACTTAAAGCAGAACCTCCCTAATAGCTAAGACAAATGCCCCAGAACTATCAAAATACCTATGAGTAATTTCATTTTATTTATTTTTTAAAATGCAGTTTCTTTCTTTAATATTTTACTTATTTATTGCTATAGAGAGGAGAAGGAGAGAGAGAGAGTGAGAGAAAGAAACATCAATGTGTGGTTGCCTCTCACCACCTTGCACTAAGGACCTGGCCCGCAACCCAGGCATGTGCCCTGACTGGGAATCGAACCGGTGATTATTTGATTTATAGGCCTGCGCTCAATCCACTGAGCTACACCAGCCAGGGTTCCTGTGAGCAATTTTAATCAAGCCTTTTCCATACTAACCTCAGAAAACATCTCTTTCCCAAGTGATCCTGTATACTCATAAAACACCTCTGAGACCAGCTGCTCTGGGTTACAGGTGTAAAAGCTGACTAGTGTATCCGACTGAGTCAATCATTCCAACTCGGCATCCGCTGACTGAACGTGAGAGCAGTGGAGATTCTGCCGTATGCGGTCTCAGAGGGTGTCAATGCTCAGCTAACGATGGAATTTTCCACCGCTTCTTAGATCCGTATGGATCTGTCCAGCTCTTACTGTTGGACATTGTTTTCTGTTTCCTGAATGTATCAGAGATCGCTGTCATTTATATTGATTTCCTTTGTTCACCTAAAATATTTTGACAAGAACAAAAATAATCCACAAACATTTAAAAGCTCTGTTCCTTGCAAGCCCCTATTGTTATGTCTCGGGTTGACAGAAAAAGGAAGCTTTATGGTATATTTCAGGATATCCGTTCTTCTCTTAGTTTCTTGTTCTTGCATGTGGAAGGCAGCCTCCTAGCTTAGTGTTATTGGTATAAATCACATTTGGCCACTGACACACAATGAATCGAGATATTTTCTTATTTCTCCTTCAAGCCACACAATCCTATTTTTTTGCCTTGTAGTCACTACCTGCCGTATATTTCTGCTTTTATCTCACACATTAACGAAACTGCACATTTCTCATTTCAATAACTTACTTGCCTTACTTGGTACTAATTTTTTTGCCTTGCTTCACTCCGTGTCATTGCTAGTGCAATGCAAAATGGTGCGGCCACTGGGGAAAATGATTTAGCAGTTTTTCAGGAAGTTAACTAGAGAGTTACCATATGATCCAGAAATTCCACTCCTACGTATTACGCCAGAAAAATGAAAACACGTCCACAGAAACCTGAATATTAATGTTTATAGCAACACTACTTATAATAGCCAAAACGTGGAGCGACTAAAATTTCCATCAGCTGGTGAAGGACTAAACAGATGCGGTATATTCATGCAGTGGATATTATTCAGTCATACAAAGGAACAAAGGCCTGACACTTGCTACAACACAGATGAACATAGAAAACACTGCTAAGTGAGGGAAGCCAGACACAGAAGGCCACATATTATGATTCTACTTTTATGGAGTGTCCGAAATAGGCAAATCTACAGAGACAGAGACAGAAACTGGATGAGCAGTTGCCAGGGGCTTGAGGAGAAAGAAGATCGGGAACTAATGGGGACAAATTCCTTTTGAGGGTCACGATAACGTTCTCCTATTAGATAGTGGTGATGGTTGTGCACCTTTGTGAATGTATTAAAAACCACTGAATTGTAAGTCTTAAAAATTATATACATACACTTGCTGTCTCACTAACTAGACACATTTGATCTGAGAAGGTCTGAGACGAGTGATTGGAACCAAACAATCTGACAGATACGGCATCATGTCAACCCAAGCAGAGCATCAAAGGAAATCTCCCGGGGTCCCTTGCCCTATCTTCCCAAGCCCTATTCTTCCTGGAGCCACAGTGGAAGCGTGTGTGACAATTGTGGCAGGGCATGTAACAATCACTGGTTATACCCTGATCTGTCACTGGAGTAGAAAAATTCAGGACGATCCCTCCCAGTTGGTCAGTGACAGTTACAGAAAGTGACCAGAAAGGGTGGAAGAAGGGTATTTGTCTAATGAGTAATAAGGAACTAAGGCTCATACAACATCTTAGCCTGGGGACATGGCCTTCCCGAATATCTACCCAAATGACAGCTTGCTGGACAACAGTCAAACCATGCCCTGTGCATCCCTCTCGTTCCCTTAGAGTGGGCCCCGGGAACCGACTTGAGCACGTGCCCCCCAGGTCTGTGCTTTGAGGTTACAAGACAAGAGACCTTCTCCCTTTCCTCTCTGTCCTACAGGGCAAGCGGCCTTAGTGCAGAAAGCACTAGCTGGCATTGGGAGCCATAGCGCATCGCTTTGCATCAAACAGACCTCCTGGCTTTGCAAAGGCCAAGTGCCGACTTGTGGTCCTGAGGACCGGGAACCCGAAGGCAGGTGGCTATACAGAATGTGGTGCTGCCTGCACTGCCAGGAGATGGCAGTGTCTCACCCCTACAGGTAGGATGTCTGGATGTGACCCATCATCACCTGCGCCACCTGCCCTGCCACCACTCCCCCTGAGCCACCACCTGGGAATCTTCACAGTCCACCTGCTATTTGCTCCAGATGCTGCAATCGATGATGACACTGAGCCCTTCCTATTGAGTCACTGAAGTCTGAGCATCCTCATTTCTCATCCCGGTTACATAGATCTAGGGCAGAGATGGGTAATTTCTATTTGCATTCCATGGTTTGGGAGCTATACCTGGCCACCTGGCCTTTGAGCCAAGCTGTCTTCATTCTTCCTCCTTAGGAAATTTCTATTATTGACCTCAAATCTCCCCTTTGCAAAATGAGAATAATAATACCCGATTCAAACAGTTATCATTTGGGTTAAACGGAGACAATTACTGCAGCAGATCTAGGGGCTGGCTCGTTGTCTATTTACAATAAATGGTGCCGTTATTCTCAATGGTCTTGTTCGTATTTTTAACTAGAGTCCTGGATAGAAAGGCAAACCAATTAATTCACTGAAAATTAATTCTCGAAATAATCAACTTTCAGAATTACCAAAATTGATAAGTTGCCATTTTAATTAAAAAAATAATTTGGATTTTCTACTACCTGTAATCAAATGTATTCTTTTGTACATTGGCATGGGTGTTGGGATCTGGAATCAGCATGTGTTGGGATTGTCTGAAGTCGTGTACTACTTGTGAAACCTTGCACATTCACGTAACTTCCCCAAAAGTAAGCATGTGAAACACAGAGGTAATGATACCAACCTCATAGAGTAGCTGAGAGGAGCGGTGAGATCAGATACATAAAAGTGCAAGGAACAGCACTCCATAAATAGCTGCTGCTCAGTAATGATGTCAGCAGGCCCCTTGTTCGTGAAAACCTCTTGTTGGGAAGACTTTCCTGCTTACCCTGCGTACATCTGGTCTACCACACTTCCTTCAAGAAACCTGATGTTTTCCAGCCAAGAGGTGAAACACTGGACTTAATTCCACATGACTGTCTGTGCCTGAGTGTGTGTAGGTTGCCACTTATCTAAGTCATTTGAACTTACGTATTTTACTTTTTCGCTGACGCGCCGATAAGATTCAACTTGTTTCATTCATTGGAAGAAATGTCCTTACTTATTTTGATAACGTCATGAAAACTGGCTTATGTTCCATAACTGTTCCCATTTTACTGAAATTTTATCATTTATAAAATTACTTGAAAAGGGCAAATAATCCTGGTTGTCAGCAAGGAAAAAATACGGCTGCCAGATGCCCAGCCATCTGACTCGCTAAGGTAGTTGCATTTCTGGAGCTTACAATGCTGGTGATCGGATCTTTTTATGAAACCATGGTGAATGCAATAGCTAGTCTTGTAGGAGTTTCTAAAGACATGTTCTCTGAAAATTCCCTGAGTTTTGTTTCCCTTGTGTGTTTTCAGCCTTTTAAGTAGGCACTTCACAACCATCTAGCCTGGAAATAGGGGACCTCTTGAGAAAGCTCGTTGATCTACATTGCATCTGGGCCAGATTGCTCAATGCACTCGCACACCCCAGCCACTGGTACACCCACGGTACTGTGTTGAGTAATGTGTAGAAGGGCTGTGGTGAAGACAGATCTCTCTCCAAGGGTTTGCACACACGTTGCAAGAGATATCTCGGTATTAAACACACCTCCGTGCAGTGAGTCCAGAAACTAGTCAAACCGTTGGGAAGTTTTACTTAGAAAATGAAGGCATCGGAGTGCAGTTTTCCAGAATATAGAGGAGTTAGAAACAGTTTGTCTTGAGATGCCACGTGTAAACTGTTTAGAGAGAAGCCTTTTCTTGGGGCAGAAGAAATGAGAGGGAGAGAAAGAGCCCTCCCACCCGTGAGCAGAGTTTTCACACTCGTACTTGAGCGCCACGCATTTCTCTGTGCCCACGCTCCTTCCCATTGTTTTCCGCATTATCCTTGATGGAGTAATGTGCTTCCTCACCTTGAACATAAATCCATGCAGAAGGAAAATGAGCTATAGAAGACTCAGTCTTAGGCTGCTCAAAGCACTCTAGTTTTCCGGAGTAAAAGGAATGTCATTTTCTAAATATTAATCTTTTGAGATTAATATGTCTACCTAACTGGTTTCCAGACGGACTTCAACTAGGTGTTCAGCATATAATGGTATAATTACCATTTTCCTAAGGGAAAGGAAAGGTACGTTGAGGTTAAGTGTGCTGACCTCCAAACACTTGTAACAATCATTCCCATGTCAAAATTCAGACGTATGAGATAATAATGACACACATTGAGAGTTTTGTCTTTTTCCCCTTTCTTTTGGAATGAAGTCATAACAGAAAGATAATAAAATAACCTATTGGAAAATTCAACAGCAGTTACACTGAATATTGATGTCATTCTGGAGGTAGTTAACACGTCCTATCTAGTAACCCCAAACTGCTTGCTTTTCGTCATCACAGCATAAATATGTAATATTGTTTTGTTAGCTCAGAGATTACAAAGGCATTTTTGATTTAAAGATGTAACGATGACAAGTCCTAAGGGACACTGTTAGGCCATACTGTATGTCTTTGGTGGTGGTTAAGACAAAGCTTACCACCTCAGACTTGCATGAGGTCCCCAGGGGACCAGGAGCAGAGGCAGAACCCTAGGCTTTGGTGAGTGAATGCTCACCCTCAGGGCCCTTCCCACTCATCCCACAAGTTATGTGACGTATTTCCTGATAGTTAAATTGGTAGCTAAATAGGCTGTGGCCCCTGAAACCTAGGGAAGCAAGGGACTCCTTTAGCATACGTTCACAGAACCAAAAGGATATTGTGCTGTCCTTTTTCGCACCTTGAAAGTGAATAATGGAGTCAGGATACAGATAAACGAGCATCGAAAAATACGTATTATCTCTTGCATTACTTGCCTAGTTTTTACTGCGTGCTGACCCCCCGTGTTCCTGCAGGTGTGTGAGGTCTGTGCCTAGAGGCACCAGGGAGCTGTGTGAGCAGCTGTACATTGTCAGCAGTGAGGGCGGGGCACCCCAACTTCTGGCTGAGCCGGCAGCAGGGGTGCAGTCAGGACATGCTCGGGCTGGCATCAGGCCACTTCTCAGTCTTGCTTATTGGCCCACAAGACAACTTTTGGCTGCCATGGGACAAACCTGTGTCCTGTTGGCCGGCTGGTGCCTAGTGGCCAGAATTCTCTATTCACCATCTGACCTGGTCAGCAACACACCCACTTTACCATCTAACATGTGGGCCCCAAACACCTCAGCACATTCCAGCAGGAAAAGAATCAGTTTAAAAGATCATAAAGGACTGATGTGTATAGCTCCCACACCCATCAAAAACTGCTAAAAGCCACAGTATTTGCACACAATCAGGGAGGGAGGGAGAGAAATAGCAAATTACCTTCCCTTCAAACAGGACGGAAAATGTTTGAGGTGTTGCAAAGATATCGAGAGAGCAGTCAGCCTCTTGGAAGCTGATGTTTTCTGAGAGAGAGAATTTCCTAATGCGAACTGTTACTAGTAGCGAGATGAATTTCCTCATGGTTCCGGGGCCTTCTTGCTGGGGTAAGACCTGGGGTGTTCTCAGAAGCGTCAGCTCGCCAAAGGATACTGTAATATCCCCTGCCCAGCTTCCCCCCACTCTCTCCGGACTTCACAAAGGAAAGGATGAAGCTTTTTTCATCCATTACCAGCTACATAAGAGAGAGGCTTATTTGAACCAGTCCTGTCTTCCTCCCATTGTATCAATCGAATTATAACCCAATGCAGACACATCTCTGGGTGTTGGATGTCTTGCACGAAGTAACCCAGAGAAACACTAACCTGAGTCCAAAGTAAAAATGACCCTTTTCACGATGAAGCGATTGTACCGAAACAGTGTCCCTTCCACCCAGTATTTAGACTCTCCCCCAAGTCCTACATCCCTGACCTTCAGTGCCTGCTGTCAGCCCGTCAGCCTCAGGCACTGGGCCTGTCCCTGTGGTCCCCTTACTTAGAGGACCGTTCCCTCCATTCCGCCAGAGTGTCTCGGAAGAGGGGCAGGGAGAGCCGTTACGCAGTAGTGTGTGAGCTGCAGAGCTTCATAGGTGGCCACCTGTCCCTAGGCTTCTGCCCTCTGCCCCCTCCTGTGACTCTTCAGAACTTGCAGCTTCCCCGACGATATGCGGACATTTAACTGCAATGTCGCTGTTTCTATTCAGCAACTATTTCGGATAATTGCTAGTTATGAATAAAAAAGGGGTACTGATTTGTAAGCAAGGAGCTGAAAGGTAAATTTTAAGTATAATCTTAATTTACTGAAACTGGTTTGTTTGTTTTTTTAAAGATTTTATTTATCTGTTCTTTTCAGGGAGTGGGGAACGGGAAGGAGAAATAGAGGAAGAGAAGCATCAGTGTGGGGTTGCCCCTTGCACGCCCCTCCCACACCGGGTACCTGGCCTGCAACCCAGGCAGGTGCCTTGACTGGGAATCAAAGCAGCGACCTTTTGGGTCTCAGGCCAGCACTCTCAGTCCACTGAGCCACACCACCCAGGGCTTACCGAAACAGTCTGATTTGCAAAATTATATAATGGTGATTCCTGGATGTTAGAGTCAGCCTAAGTCCCAATCATTACTGTCCTCATCATTACTAGATACTGACCTCGACTTTCATGGAAACTCCCACAGTCTCTGCCTCTTCATGTGTGAAGTGAGAATAGTTCAAAAATTAAATGAGATGCTGATGAGGACACTGGCTAGCAGTGTCTGCGTCATTATGGATGAAATAAAACATACACACGGACTACTGAGTCCGGTGGAGGAAAAAGGATGACAGGGTGGCTTTTCTCTCAAGGGGAGCAAAAGCCAAGGCCTCCGCCATGACAGGCCTTTATTCTATTTCTCCTCACATTACAAGGTGGTCCTCACTCACTATCCCCAGTTACAACAAAGGAGCAAAAGCCCCTAATCACATCACAGAAGAAGGATATTAGCAAATGAAAAGGCAAAATTGGTTGAGCCAGTTACACTGGTCCCTGCAAGGCTCAGCCTAGATTTTAGGAAGTTACAGTAAGCATTTGCAGGGTGAGGGAGTTTCTGGCAAAAAGAAGCTTAAGTATATTGCCAATCTGATCACCCTGGAGAGAACCTATCTGTGGGCATTGGTCCTGCGCATCTCCGAGTGGGAGCTGGGCCCACCCCACTCAGAAGGGTCTGCCACAAGATAATCTATATAAAGATCTTATGTTCCTGGCACATAATAATTTTAAAATAAATGTTAGCTATTATCATTAAATTTCAAACCTATAACACCTCCCTACCAGAGATATATTTCAGGGCCAAAAAAATGATTAACAGTAACAAAATCCTCAGTGAGTTTTGGAAAACTCAGACTAAAATGGAGAAATAAAATCTACAAGCAACCGTGCTAAATAGCACCTGAGAGAAGCAGTACCTTCCTATGAAAGGGCTTCAGACTTTATGTGCAGATGTAAATAGGTTCTTCTAGAGAACCCAGTGTGTGTGGAAGGTGTTCCCACACCAAAAACTATTCTCAGACACCAGCAATGTGCATTTATGTAAAGTGGAAATTTGGACACAGACAGGCACACTTAGAAAACACCCAGTGAATGTTTTATACAATCACAAGGTAAGATTAACTGTCCAAATATTATTTATAGCCTTAGAATATTTGGCCCTTTGTTTATCTCTTAATAACTACTGTCTCCCCACTTCAGGGAGAGAGTAGGAGCCTCCCTTCAGCTGGCACTAGCTTTAAATGGCAAACCTAACTCCTGTCAGTTTGATACTATGCACGTACCCTTCCTTTGGAAGAAGGCCATGCGCAAACACGGGGGGCTGGCCCAATTGCCAGGTGAATTGAGGGTAGACCATGATGAATGGTGCTGGTCACTACTCTTCCTTTGAGTGTTACAGAACACAGAGGCGACAGGGGCCAAGGTTCCTTATGTCCGCCGCCTTAGGAAAGATGCCTCTCAAAGCCAGAGATTTGTGAAAAGGAAAGGAAATGTTTATTTAATGCTATACAGACTTAGAGTAGCGACCTAACATCTTCACTAAGATATCAAAGCCCTTTAGGATACCCACAGACGCCCACAGTGCTTCCTATCTCCCTCTGCCCTAATTCGGGGTATGGTAACTCAGGAAAAGAAGCACACGTCTGGGATCCAGGCTCCTGACACCATCAGCTGTGTTGTCATCCAAGCAGGATTTCTAATTAATCCAAAGCCATGTAGCACCTTCTCATGGCCTACTGGCGAGAGTCCTTTCCCCCTTCTTCCAGGCAAAATCTCTCTTGCTTCCCAGGCCATGCAGCCAAAGGGAGCACCCCAAAGTCACATGGTCCTTCTTCTACCAAAGCTGTGGGGATAGGGTCCCCACTCTGGCAAAACCTCATGGCTCTCCCTCTCCAGCAAAGCTGCAGGGGTCTGCACTCTGGTGAAACCACGTGGAAGCTCTTCTCTGGCAAAGCTGAGAGGGTCTCCACTCTGCCAAAGCCGTGTGGCTCCCCCTTCACCTAAATTGCGGGGAGGGGGTCACCATTTGTGCAAAGCCAAGTGGCAATTCTCTGCTAAAGCCACATGGTGATTCTCCCTCACAGGGCTGTGCGGGTCCTGACTCTAGTGAAACCGTGTGGATCTCTCTCAATGGCTGCCGTGTCTCAGTTTAAATCCCCGCACCAATCCTCCTCTGTACCCCCATTTCTGACTCCTCCTACAATCAGTTACACCTGCCAGCATTTCTGTATTATTCCAAGTTTACTGGGCTGCTATCATGAGTCTGGGCAGGTGTGTCCCCATGTTCTGGAGCCAATCTTCTCCAAGCTCCCACACAGGCACTGTAACTTGGGGTTCCTCCCCCAGTCACGTCTTTCGGGGAGTCCTTTCCATCCCCCGGGCTCAGAGCATGGCCACAGCTATTTAACACATCTAAACCACCAGCCAAAGGCTATAGATATGTTAAATGACCATGCCATGGGTTAGCAGCTCTGCATGTCCCTGCTCCATGTGTCCCTTCCCCCAACTCATACCTGTGGGGGAAGGGGTGAGGACATCTTGTATGTCCCTCTAATATTTCCTGGACACCCTGAGTTCTGGGCCCCATTCCAAATCCCTATTTTTGCCCCCCCCCCACCGCTTCCTGGCTGCACCCTGCATCATGAGAAGTAGTTACTGTTTACCTTGAGAACATGTGTGGAATGGGTGTATCTGCTTGGTGCTACCAACAGGAGAGATTGCTTGCTGTCTTTGCAATCTCTTACCAGAGTGCCTGTAATTCACATCACACAGTCTGATTTATGCTTATTCAGTAATAAAACTCTTTCCTTTTTTTTTTCTGCCTTTGTGGGGAGATCTTCTGGGTTGCCAGAGACTTTGGTTTTAAGTTCCCAACACGTAACACACCACTACCTCAATGTCTCCGTCCCCACTTTTTCCCCACTAATTCACGTTTGTGTTTGTGCATTGGATAGGCAGAACTTCACTCACATTCAGACCCTAATTTGGGGGCAAGCCTGGGGAATGCAGTGTTTTGCTTTCCAGTACCTACCATATATGTTTCATCCAAAAGAATGAAGTTTTAAACTTCTTGTCTAGAGAGGAAGTTCTAAATTACTTGTCTAGCAGGCATTATAAAAATCATGTAGTCCAAATGACTTTAAACAGCTCCTTTAAACCCTGGAGGAACACCAGTATCTGAGTTTTTCTACCCACAAGTTGCAACTAAAACGTTCTCGATGCATGCCAGGTGTCAGTGATAGCGAATGATCAGTGTTGAGCATCTGCTCCAGGCTCTGAGCTAATCCGCCTTTATTTTTAGCTATTGCAACAATCCCACAAGCTGGGTGTCATCATTTGGATTTCACTCATGAGGGTTCACACTGAGGTTCAAACAGGTTCCACATCTTGTCCCAAGCCGTGCAACTGGAGAGTGGAAGATTAAAGATGGAAATTTAGGTGTTCTGGTCTATTCCCTCCTTGTTTCATGACTCGCCCCTTTCACTTACAGGTTCCCGGACCAACCCCAGGATGCTTCCTCCTGCCACACCGCAGAGTCTCATTACTGGCACTCGAGTTATAAAAAGGCTTTCAAGATAATGAACCAGAGATTTTTCCAAATGTGACTCAAGTCAGACTCTAGTTTACAGTGTCGGCTGACACCACAGACCACACTTGTTGGACAGGCTATTTCTCATCCTGCTGCTCAAATTGAAGAGAGAGCATCTCTTTAGCAGCTCGGAAAACACAGAGGGGATAGGGGCAGTACCAAAGATGTAGGCCCCATGGCAGCCTCAGCCCCACGGTTTCCAGCTCTTGAGTGGGTGTACCACAGCAGCCTGGGCTCAGGGGCACGCAGCCTCCAGAGTGCCAAGCACTGCCTCGGAGTGTGTGGACTGCTCTGGGCCCAGTCAGTTCGCTGCCCCATAAGATAATCCTTTACGCAAGCAAAATTTGTCTGACCGCAAACAAATTTGACTCATCTCTAAAACTCAAGCATTTAGACTTCTGCCAGAATTTTTCCTTCCATTTTGGTCAGGGCATGCATGAAATTGTTGTAAGTTTTGATGTCCTTACCTTATCTCTTTGTCATGCTACATTGAAGATGATGAATGTAAAAAAGGGAGTTTACTGGGAGATTTTTCAAAATAAACAACCGATAGTTCATCTGTAAGAGAATGTGTGAGTAGGCAAAAAATGGCCACTGATTGTTGCCAGCTCATCGCATCAGCGGTTGAAATTTATTTCTATCCTCGCTGGGGAATCTGGGCTGGCCTTGTGACTTGCTGTGACCCGAAGGCGATGAAAGTGACTTTGTGTGAGTTCTGAGTGGGTCTTTGAAGCCATGCAGTTTCCCTTCTTGCCCTCTGGGAGCGCTGTGGCCACAGAGCCAGCCTAGGCTGCCCGGCTGGAGGAGAGATCACACGGAGCACAGACAAACCTTCCTAGAGGGACAAACAGGCAGCATACCTACCCACAAAGTGCCATCATTTGAGTGACCCCAAGCGAGATCAGCAGAGGAACCGATCAGCTGGGCTCTGACCAAATTACTGGTCCACAGAACTGGGAGTAAATCAAATGAATTAGGTAAGGCGAGCACTGTGTTCTATTAACCTCACATGTCGCCACAAGATTGGCACACCTAGTCCAGGGCCTACAATGTACTGTGTGCTCTATAAATGTTAGATGTGTTATTATTTTTATTTTTTAAACATTTTATTTATTTATCTTTAGAGGGGTAGGGAAGGAGAGAGGGAGAGAGGGAGAGAAATGTCAATGTACGGTTGCCTCTTGTGCATCCTTTGTCGGGAACTGGCCTGCAACCCAGGCATGTGCCCTGACTGGGAATCGAACCATGATCCTTTGGTTCACAAGCCCACGCTCGATCCACTGAGCTACACAAGCCAGGGTGCATTATTATTTTTAAACAAACTGTGTATTTCAAAAGAGGAGAGCTAAAAGTTAAATGCACTTTATAGGACCAGGATATAGATGTTATCCTTAATCTAGAGTTAGAAATGAAAGTTTACGCCCTGGCTGGTGTGGCTCAGTGGATTGAGCGCTGGCCTGCGGACTGACAGGTTGCCAGTTTGATTCCCAGTCAGGGCACATGCCTGGGTTTTGTCCCAGGTTCCCAGTTGGGGGCGTGCGAGAGGCAACAAATCCATGTTTCTCTCTTTGTCTTTGTCATTCCTTTCCCCTCTCTCTTACATAAGTAAGTAAGTAAATAAATAAATAAATAAATAAATAAATAAAACCTTTTAAAAAAGGAAATGAAAGTTTATATTGGTAAACATCCATTGCAGAAAAACAATGGATTCAATATTAGACAAAGTCATTTGCAAATTGGTCCAGTCTTTGATTGCAAATAATCCATGGAAGTCAAGCAAGTTTTGACATTGTTCTCAGAGTTTCTAAGGGGAAAATATTCCAAGATTTCCATCTGTGACTTTTCCCCTGATTAGCTATGAATGCTCCTTTTCAGCTATCAAAGTCTCTACTAAAAAAACATTGTGTCTCCTTGCTCAACCTAAAGACAGAACTCATGACCACATTTCCATTACTGCAGCGCTGACACCTGAGGTTCTTTCTAGTTCACCTCAGCAAGACTGCTTTCGCAAAGAATAAGCTGATGGGCAATCTGTGGTGAGTCCCATATTAATAAATTAATTTACTCAGAAAAATTCCCTCTCATTACACTCCTGCAATGGATATTTTTCATGCTGGTTTTTTTTTTGTGTGTGTGTGTGTGCACTTATTATTTTATTTTTTTTCAAAATTTACTTATTTTTACAGAGAGGGGGAGGGAGGGAGAAAGGGAGAGAGAGAAACATTGATGTGCGCCTCCAACTGGGGACCTGGCCCGCAACTCAGGCATGTGCCCTGATGGGGAATCGAACCAGGGACACTTAGTTTCGTGTGTAGGCCTGCGCTCAATCCATGTTTACTTATTATTTTAACTTACCTTATTTTATACATGATAAAATTGACATTAAGGTAAATTGAGTACCTTTTCTAAAATAAGAGAGCTAGTTTAGAGTGGGGTTAGTGTTCTAATCATTCTCAAAACTACCCCCCTCCAATGACCATTCAAACAACCTTATTGTTTAAGCTCTCTTACGTTGGAGTTTGTTCATTTGCAAACATAAGAGTATTAAGTGTGGCAGAGACAACTAACTGTCATCCCCAAAGGTGTGCCTTCTCTCCCACAGTAGGAGTTCTCACCAGAAAAGTGCAACCCAGGAACCACCCCCCCCCACCCCCTGCAAATCCATGTGTATCGGCTGGGCCGTGTGACCTGTTCTTCCTAATGAAGGAAAGTGGAAGTGATGTGAGAAGCGTTGGTTGCCTCTTCTTTGCCCTCCTTTTTAATTTCCTCAGCTTTATGCACATGAGCATGGTTTGGGAGTGATGAACCCACAAGGTAAAATGACCCTAACACCCTGAATCACTAGTTGGAGGGTAGTTGCCTGCTTATCTCTCTAGGAGTTTTTGTACATGAAAAATAAACTTCCATCATACCTATTGGACCAATTACACAATTTGAGGATTGTATGTTAGTTACAGCAGCTACTCCTATCCCAAGTAATAAATACACTATTATAATCTCTAATCTTAATTATTTTGTAGCAATTAAAATTTTCTTTGAGCCTAAGAATGAACACAAAATATATCCTAGACAAGGTACTGCTTGAACCAAACCTGGAAATATGAGAGGAATTCAATTGTGTAATAAAGGAAGGGAATGGCATTCTTGTGCACGATAAACTCACGGGGAAAACATAGCAGTAAGCGAGAGCTTGGAATATTTGGGGGATGGCACTTTATTTGATTTTCATGAGGAAAGAAGCGCACGGGAGATCTGTTGAATTAGCAGCTGGTCACCAGATCCTCACAGGTCTTGGACCAAAACAAATTCTCTGAAACTTTAGGTTCTGTGATCCTAATTGTTATGTCACCTTTGAAGACAGAAACAGTGAGTAGCTCTTATGGAAATTTTTGCAAGGGTTCATGGCATGTATGTCAGGAGAAGAAAATGCTGATACTCTACACATAATTAATGGAGTTAGGGATAGGGCTGTTCTGGAGACACTAAGTTCCAAATTGAACTTGAACTTGAGCATGGTCAATGGCCTTTGCAGTAGCTTGTAATAAAACTGACTAGTAAGAGTTTCTGGCATGGGATGGTGACAACTAATCTCATTGCATCCTTTCTCTTGGGATGTGGAAATAGAAAACACTCACAGGGAGAGCAGATCACTTCCAGTTATGTCTGTTTCCAAAATAGTGCAAAGGTGTTGTTACGATTGTCCATGAAGCTTACGGAGCAACCCAGTTACAGAAGTATCAGGATCTCAGGCCCATTGATAACAAGAAAGTGAGACAGTAGCCCAAGTTACCTTGTTCTATCTTGATTTCTTGGCCTAAACCCCTATTACCAGTGGTGCTCCGGGTCTACTACATCCAAGATACCATATCTTGGAAACAAATGCACTCAACTTTTTATGCCACATCAAGTTAGGATTTTATCTTGAATGTGCAAGCTTCTGCCAGCACCAGGTAACAACCATAGAATCAACTCCAAGGAAGTACAATAACTGATTTTAGTCCCGGCTTGTCTGACCTCTTGTAAATAATCTTGGACCCTGACATGAAACAATTTTACATTAAGTAAAGGAAATAAATGGGTCAGAGAAAATCAACTGAAATAACTGTTTTATAGCATGCATGGAAGTAGTGTGTTAGCATAGTCCCTCTGTTGGCAAGACATTGATACTTGGGAATCGTGTGGGTGAACTTGACATGGCTCGGGTCTTAGATGTTGCAACTTTGAATATTGCTTTTAACCAGAAGGGAGCTGTGGAGGCAAAGGGGTACTGTTAAGACACTGGCAATATATGAGATAAAAATCTAACAGAAGGCTTGCATATTGCAAGACGGAGGCAGTTGATTTAGCGAAGAGGTATTTTTTTTGTCATTCTAACACTCCATATTTCTCAACCTCTTTTCACAAGATGTTATTTATTGCTTTGTAATAGTATCTGATCAACTATCCTTGGAAAATATTAGCTTGAACGCAATTCATCAAGATTCTTACTTGCAGGATTTTTCAGAGTTTGCAATGTGCTAAGCAGCATTATGAAGGTCTGAGAAAGGGTGTTCACCATATAACCCATTTTCCTGATTTATTGGACCTTGCGATGATTTTTTGTAGAACATCTCTAACACCCATTGAAAATAACCAGTTTAACTAGTTTCCATGCACTCTCATTGTGACCATAGAATTAATTTCTAATTCAGTGTTTCAAAATTTTTCTAAGACTATTTAGCCAAAGCAATTGTGTAGTACAATTAGATGAAAATTCTTACTCATAGAATATCTTCACCTGAATTTCCCATGGAAATTTCATTCAGAATAAGAAAAAGGGCCATGTTTACCAGAGGGACATGTGGGATTCTCTCCTTGGGAACTGAGTTCTAACACCCAGGACATGGACTCTCCAGGCCTTTCGGTCATGTAGGTACAGCCCCTCTCATCCCAAGAAATGGAGTACATTACACAAACAAAATTAACTATTTGATGGTACAACTACTTTGAAAACACAATGTTTTTACTGCTTTTATATCCAAATGACCCAGCTAATTTTCTTTTCATCTTGGAGAAAACAACAGTAATATTCTTTTTGACTTAGAATACCAATAGATTGACCCTATCTTTTCATTAAACATCACCATCTTTTAAAAAAATTATTAAAAGACGAATATGGGTCTGGTTGACTTGAAATATTAAGAAAAGCTAAATGGAAGAGTTATTCCATCTGTCTGAATTAAGATGAACTCTGCAAATGTTGTGTAACAAGAGCATAAGAATATGTTTCTTGTCACTGTGCCAATAACTAATAGGTTGCTTTTATTTAACATTAAATCTCTACCAAGGAGGCTTACTGAGCTAAGATTTTTCTTATGTTGTTGAAAACAGTCTAAGGAATACTTTGGTTTCTAGATCCTTCAAACTCCAAGATAAATACAAGAATCCATCCTGAGGATAGCAGGGATGGAGAAGACTTGTAGGAGGCCCTGGAATCAAGAGGCATGTGTCTGAACCCATCCTTGCGTAACGAATGAACCACTTCAGGTGCCATCTTCCCAATGTAAAATGAAGAAGTTATTGATCATTCAAAGAACCCTTCTAGCTTTAAAAAAACCACGATTTGAAAATATTTTTAATGTATTAGCTCGCTTAGCAGAAACACAAATAAGTGGAATGAGCGTGGGCCCAGATGCCTCACGTATCCCTGTTACAAAGTAGTTCAAAGATTCCTGAAGGGCAGTTCAGTGTGCACTGGTTTTGTGAAGTCCATCCCTGGAAGGACGTGCCTGTTAGTCACACGCAGTGAGGTTGAAGGCGCCTTGGGGGCCGTGTGGGGAAGGAGTTCAAACCCATGCAGATTTTCTCCTTTGACAAACCAGACACCACAGAGATTTCCTTTATGATATTCCTTGATTTTGTACATTTTTCTGAACTTTCTGAGTTTGAATCACCCATAAATGGGGGTAATATGTGGGCCCACACAATTCTAAGGTTGCTGATGGAAAGTGAGGACCCTCAGGGATCCTTTTAAGAGATAGCTGATTTTTATACTTTGGGGGCATTTTTATAAATTTATGGCACCTGGTGGTCAAAACCTGGGAAATGGGATATTTAAGAAAGGGAAAGTAGGAATCGCCTGGAGGAGAAAAGGCTGTAGGTAAAAGAACTGCTTTTTACACAATTTACAATAGCCAAGTGTTGGAAGCAACCTAGGTGCCCATCAGTAAATGAGTGGATCAAGAAACTTTGGTACATTTACACAGTGGAATTCTATGCAGCAGAAAGAAAGAAGGAGCTCCTACCCTTCACTACAGCACGGATGGAACTTGAGAGCATCATGCTACGTGAACTAAGCCAGGCAGTGAAGGACAAATACCATACAATCTCACCTTTAACAGGAATCTAATCAACAAAACAAACAAACAAGCACAATATAACCAAAGACACTGAAATTGAGAAGGGTTTGATAGTCACCAGAGGGGAGAGGGGAGGGAAGATCAGGGGGAAAGGGGAAGGGTTTGGAGCAACAAGTATAAAGGTCACATGGACAAAAACTAGGGGGGTGGAAATGGGAGGGGGGTGAGGAGGGCTGGGGTGGTGGGCTGGGATGGGAGCAAAAGACAGAAAACTGTACAAGAACAACAATTAAAATAAATTTAAAAAAATTCCAAACAACAACAACAACAAAAAGAACTGCTTTATATAGGAAAACACTTGTCCATGAAGGTGTCTCATCTTGGAATGCTTTACTTAAGATTCAACGTGAAGAAAACAGAAAATGCAAGGGGTGAAACGATCCTTAAAAAGAGAGTTTAAAGACTCCGGAACTGTGCCATGTGCCGAGAATGAGGAAGAACTTTGTCTGCTGTATTCTTCCCACCCAGCAGCGCTAAAACAAAACACAGAGCTGTGGTCTGTACTGGCTCTGCCACCAATCCTCACTGGTCTTCAGGACGGGTCATGAGACTCCGTCTTTTTATTTTGTGTTGACATCTTTTTATTTCCAAAATATTGAGGCAACCTTTGAAAAACGTTTCCAATAAAATAAATCCTCAAGTATTCACAATAAGTCTAGGTTGCAAAATCTCCAAAGAGATGTACAACGATAGTTCCTTTTCAATAGAAACAGCAGAGTACCTCCTCTCTTTAAAAACAAACAAACAAACAAACAAACAGTGAGAACCATAAAGATAATAATAAAAAGAAAGGAGTTACATAGAGTTTGCATGATTTTTCTTTTAATTCTTACCCAAGGGCATGCTTACAGAAGAGAAAGGAGGGAGCGAGAGAGGAAGGGAAGCATCGATGTGAGAAAGGATGCTCCCATTAATAACTTAAACTAGTTATTGATTTCCATATTTAAATTAGCCTGTAATTTCTCAAGAATTATTTATTGTTTTGGATTACCTATGCATCGACTGCCTTTCATTATTGTAAACAGACCAAAACTGGGAGGCTCTGTAATTCTTTCCAAACACTGAGAATTGTCTGAGAATTGAGTTGGGTCAGGGGATTCATACTTCTATTACTATTAAAGAGTTTAAATTGAAGCAGAAAGAGAAAAAAGAAATCAAGTCTTCGAATTCAAATAGCTAGTAAACAAGTTTTCAAGAACCAAGAAAAGTCAAAGTGCCTTTTACGCATTGAAGTTTCCCTTGAGATCTTCCTCGCAGCCTTGTCTGGCGGTCAAGAGACGGGCGCCAGCAGAGGCCCCACCACTTGGACAGGTCACACGAACACTCCGGGTCTAGCTTTTCTCAACTTATAAAATGAAGGTATTTTACTAGGTGATTTCTAACTAAGGCCCCATCTGGCTTCAGAATTTGATTTTTTAAGTAGCTTATTGTATATACTGTTTCTTGTTTTGTTTTCTCTCATAATTAAGCTCCTGAAATTCCCAGTTCAATGCCCTTTGAGATCTAAACCAAGGAAAGAATAGGTAAACAGAGATAATATCTGTTTTCTCACTGCTGTGAATAAAGTGAAAATAGAAAAATATGCCAGACAATTATCTTGGGAAATAATTACTGTTCTGAAGAAAAATAAATCACAGACTTAATTTAGGCAGTAATATATAATGTTACTTTTGTGTGATATGCACAGTAATTATTTATGACCTTTTGAAACATTATTGGCTTGAAAGTTAGGAATTGGCAATTTACTGTTTCAAAGCTGGGAAGGAACTAGGCTTGTGGACTTAAGGGGTCACAAAGCAAGAAGTTGTTTTTAAAATCAATTTTACACACTTCCGAAGAGACTCAAATGTCTGCCCTGGGGTTGACTTCTCTTTAAGGTTCCTTCCAGCCCTAAGAAAAAAATCTAGGAATCTGTAATTATTTCTCTCGGATTCTTCTACCAACGGGCCTTCCATGTCTCTCTGGAACACCTATTCACTGAAGGACACCAGAATGTCACCCCCAAATGTGCCTATTTGCCATGAAAATTATTTGGAGCTGAAAGTAATTAAGAAGCAGTAAATGCATTAAAAAAAAAGATTTCTATTTTCTACCTAAGGCAAAAAATAAATCCTCCTTTTACTGGAAATATTCTTATCAGCCCAGAGAAGGCACCAGAAGAATCTGCCAGCCCTGTTAAACTCACCTCATCTTCCTAGTTACTTCTTTGCCACTTTCAGCCTCTTGTCCAAACCCCTTTGTCTTGGGAGGTCTTCACAAATTCATTGTTTCTTTTTCTTAAAGATATTAAAACTTCCTGCTCTGTTCACTTCTTGTCAGTCCTCATTCTGTTGTGAGGGCTTCCCGGGACATCTCACAATTCAGTAATGTTTGTATGCTTTTTGTCTGTTACTCTGCTCTTTGTCAGTTTCATTTTCAGACCCAACCGGGGACTTTAAGAGGGTGGAATAAAATGTTTTCCTCCCCTGCGATGAGAATGGGAAAGTCGATAGTGAACTCATGAAGATAGGAAGGTGAGGGGAGGTACAGATCTTTAGGAATAAAAATAAATTTTATTCTTTTTACCACTTTTATATCTACCTGGGGAGGAAATTATGAAGGGCGGTAGCCTAGAAAGAGTAAGATGTAAGAAACAGGAGTGTAACCAGACCAGCAGTACCAGGCAATGCCTGGAAAAGTTAATGTTTTATTTGTTTTTAGAAGTAACTCTTGTTTTTTGTTTTTTTTTGGGGGGGAGAGGGGGGCGGGTGGGGGAAGGAGGTTTGCACTCTAGCCCTTCCCTGTTCATTCAGGAGGCTCATTACCATGTTCAAGTACTGTTTGCAAGTGGGTGGTGTGGTGTGTATATTTACAATAGCCCCTCTCAGGAAGTGCTAACCCAAACCCTGCGGCTGGGAGGAGTCCTGAACCTGAGCACAGATTGTTGCATCTTCTGTGACATCTACTTAATGTGTAAACTAAGGCAGTTCAGAGAATTCCTGCTACTCTGAACCAGCGGACATTTCAACGTAAGAGTGATAAAAAGGCAGGCTATGGAGCCCAATTTGCTACGTTCCTTTTTCAAAAATTAAGCTTAGCACAGAGCTAGATTGAAAAATCTACACGTTCCCCTAAAGTTCCAAAGCTACTCCTTCCTTAAGTAATAAAAGTGTTTTTACAGACAGAGAAAAGATAATAGAAGAGGAGGGAAAACATGAGGTAGATATTTAAAGAACCTGGATCTGCCCTTTTAAACTAAATTATTCCTCCATTGGTCTGCCTTTGTGGAGGTTTACCTCGGGGTCTAGTTCAATGCAGGTGACTAGCTGAGAATTACAGAGTTGAAAAGAAATCTAAGCCATGTATATTGCTGATGTATTATACCACAGTATATTGATTCTTTTCAAAGTGCTATTTATGGTTTTTTTAGACAGCAGCTTTCCTTCCACATGAGTTCGTTGTATTGTTAAACCCACTCAGGGCGGGGCGCATTTCCAATCCAAAGAGCCTGCCCCAAATAAATACGTCTATAACACTAATTTCATGCCCAGCACACCATCGCCCATTTTTCCACCAGTTTCTGAGCCAGCAAAGACTTCCCCGGTTGACCACATACCAGACGGTGTCCTTGTCAATCAATCTGTGTAACCCCAAACTCTCCTATATCTGAGCAACTTAGGCACAGGTCTTCCCTTGCACAGTCTTCCCTACTGTCACCTGTTAGCAAAACAGGGCCTGGCCTGCTCCTGCCTCTTGCTCCTGAACCCGATTCCTCCCGGGGGTACCCAGCAGCGTGTCAGGGCTTCACACTTCCTGAGGAGCCGTGACCCCTCCCACCTTTGCCTCCAAGAGGCTGTCCCATGTGCTACCAGGCTTGAATCTTCTGAGCGGGGTGCTTTGCGGCGATGCCGGTAGATGCCCTGGTCATACACACTTGGTCCTACCTCATTTCCCATGATACATGATGCAAGGCAATGTTGTTTGAGCAGATCAGACACTCTGCGGGCCCTTGGACAGTGGGTGTCAGCAGAGGCTCACAGCAAGACGGGAAACGCCACGTCTGGAACATGTGTCTGATTAGGGTGAATTGAGCCCCACAGACACTTGTGCGGAAGGCCTGGAGATACCCTGTTATGCACAGGTGCCACGGCACTGCAGGGAGTCCTGACTACTCGGTGCTGAATACCCCGCCGCCCCAACTCATGGTTTAAACAACATTTTACTATGCCTTGTGGTGTCCGTGGGTCAAGAATTCTGCAGGGCTCAGCAGGGTAGTTCTGAGTTCTCCATAAGCAGACCCTGAGGCAAGAATTTTTGTGCAGTTTGTTGAAGGAAGTGCTGGAGAGAAACCCGCCAGAGTGGGGGAGAGTGGGGTCAGGGACAGGAGCAGGAAGAGGAGGGAGCCCTGGAAGGATGTGATCTCAGGTGAGCTCCACTGAGGGCTGGTGAACTGACCCACCGTGCAACTGTGGAGTGCCAGCTACATGTCAGAGTAGCCTCACCTGCATCGGGGACCTGAGACTTTCACACCCTCACACCTGCCAGTCAGCACCCTGGACAGCAGGAGAGGAAGTGGAGGGGTCAGCTCCCAGGTGCACTTGGCTCTCTACTTCCAATTGCTTTTAAACATCTATTTCTTTCCAAAAAAAATTTAAATTATTTTATTGTTGTTCAGTTACAGTTGTCTGCATTTTCCCCTCACCGCTGCCCCCCACGCCAGCCAAACCCACCTCTCTCCCTTGCTTCCACCCTCCCCCTTGGTTTTGCCCATGTGTCCTTTATAGTAGTTCCTGAAAACCATTCCCCTCATTGTCTCCTCCCCCTCCCCTCTTAAACCTCTATTTCTTCATTTGTAAAAGGAAATAATATTTGTATCTACCTCATTTTTTAAGACTAAATCAAATTGCCCATCCCAAATTCTTATCTCAATGTCTTATCTCTTGTAGGTGGCGCTACCTACAAGAATGGTATTAAAGCCCATTATTTGGACCAGAATTATCGAAAATACACTCTTGGTTTGATACACAATATTTCCTCATGGGCAGATCCACTCCCTTAATTATCGAAAGCAAAGACGAGGATCAGGAACTTCTAAAGGGGAGCCCACAGCATCATGTTGCAGGACTTTCAGCCAATGGTCCATTCCACCATCTCACTACCTTCTTGCCCAACCTGGTGCTAGACCCTTCGATGTTATCTGCACAGCAAGACGCTTCATGCTAGTTTGCTTTGGTGGGGTTGGCTGTTTTTTTTCTCTTGTGGTTGAGTCATTGTTAGTCATAGTTTACTATTTTGGTAGAAAACTAACATGTCAAACTTATACAGCAATATTTTTTAAAGGTAGGTTTCCTATTTTAAAACATATGGCTGTTTTCATGTTTAATACATTTCTAGACATTCAGAGCACTGCCTGGCACATACAAAAGTCTTCAAACAGTAATTTGTTGAGTCAATTAATTCATGAATATTAGTCATTATAATTTAGGAAAGGGGGATAATTACAGGTCTGTAATCTCTTATCCATGAATCCAAAATCCAAAAAGCTCTGAAGACTGATATTTTTTTTCATAATTTAAGTGGTGGCAAAACCTATTTGAACCTGAACTCATTAGGCAGCGAATCCTGAGATCAATGGATGCAGGGCTATGTATAGTCTTTACTTATCCTGCCTTGTGTGAATTTTGACACATTAAACTGCAGGTATTTTATAGTGTTTGATTATAGGGTGCTGCACTCAGATGCCTCTGGGGGAGTAATGTAATATATGAATTAATACTTGGATATCATATATACATATACCAGATTAACTTCCTCAAGTGCAAGGCAAATTCTGAGCTCAAAAATATACGTGGTCCAAGGGATTGGGATTTGAGTGTCTACCTTTTACTACGACTCTACCTTGTTTTAACCCCCTTCCCCAGTGACCTCCCGACTGATCTGGACGAAATCTCCGCTCTTTCCCGGGACTCAGAGGCCTTGCAGGACCCAGACCATGCCCTGACGCCACCCTGGTGCAGCTCTTTCCCCTCCCCCTCTGCCTGGCTCCAGCCCAGTTCCTTCCCCACTCTGCTACTTCGCTTCTTACTCCTTCTGCTGGGCGGGCGTCCCCCTGTTCCTGTCCTGCCTGACTCCTCTCCTGCCTTTAGGTTTCAACTTAAATTTCTCCTCCTGAAGGAGGCCTTCCCTAACTCCCCATTGTTGGTTCCTGCTGTTTTTTCCCCACCAAGCACCCTGTTTATGGCTGGTATATCAACCTATAATTATTACATTGGGTTTTACTTATTGTCCATCTCTCCCTCCAGATTCTAAGCTCCATGAAGTCAGGACTTTTTACCTTTATTCAGTTTTGTATGCCCAGCCCTTAGCATGGTGTCTGACACATTGTTAGGGCTCAAATGTATTTGTTGAGTTGAATGAATGAATGAATCAATCAATCAATCAACTAATCCATCTCAGTCATGCTGACGTGAGGGTAGATGCAAAGACCTCATCTGGTAACTGATCAAAGCTACTACATTAAAGAAGGACTGACTTGTATATGAGATAGATAAGTTGGACATATTGTAAATGTGGTCTTGGTATAAAGAAAACATTTCTGCCTTGGCTGGTGTAGCTCAGTGGATTGAGCATGGGCCTGCAAACCAAAGGACCATGGTTCGATTCCCAGTCAGGGCACATGCCTGGGTTGCAGGCCAGTTCCCGTCAGGGGACACATGAGAGGCAACCACACATTGATATTTCTCTCCCTCTCTCCTTCCCTTCCCCTCTAAAGATAAATAAATAAAATCCTTTAAAAAAGAGAATAAACATGCTTTTAAAAAAATAAAGAAAGAAAACATTTCTCTTAGGTCCAGAAAGAATGACTGCAGGTATGCAGAATCTAGGTGTAATGAAATAACACCCATGATAGAGATAATGTGATTCTCTGCTTGGCAAATACTCTGATGACATTTTTATCAAATTACCCCTTGGACTTTTTGCTTTCATCAACATTGTGTTGCCTCATTCTGGTCTGGTGCCGTATTTCTTATTTTCACATGGACCTCTGTGCCCCTGACATGTGGAATTGAGATAGCACCATACCCCATCAGCTGCCCAAAAACACTGTCCCAAATTTAAATGTGTTAAATGATTTCAATTTTCTGGGACCCTGGAATTACTGTCTACTTCCAGAATAAATAAGTTGGGTTCTCATCAGAACCTTCTCTTGACATGTTAATCACCGCAACACGGAATCAGGAGGTTTTGAGATTATCTCATCTATGATGATCCCTCTGCGGTTTCTGCATGTGTTAACACATCCTGTAAAATGACACATTATGCAGGTCATCCTCCAGAACTGGCCATTTTCCAGAAGTCTGCCTACTTCAGAAAGCGTGGCTTTTTTTTTTTTTTTTTTTAATTCCAGTATTTCTGCCCTGTGTAGCCAAGAGAGGAAGCTGAGTTTAATAGTTTGGGCAATTGACTGAGTCAGCAAACTTAGTTTCTGTACTTGGTTGTACAATCTACTGACAACCTTGGTAAATCCAACTGTGAATCCTCAAAGAAGTCTTTGTTCACTTATATGTAACTTTTCCAAACTTCTATGTGAAAAATATCTTCATTGCTACTGTACTAAAACATAACATTGGGATTTTTCTACCTGTGTCTCTTTTAGTGATGGTCTCATGAGAAGGTCAATAAACCAACAAAACCAACCAAGCAAGAAGCAAGGCAAACCAAATGCCAGAGCCTGCTAGCACACCCACCCAGGTTTGTAAGTCCTACAGTGCCATCCACAAGGATAAGAATGAGAATGGGAACACTTGTTATTGTGAGCAAGTAAATAAACACAATCGTGCATGAAGCCAGAATATGAGAAAATTGTCCCATCATAAATAAAACATTGGTGCTGTAGCTTGCGCAACAGAGTTGATTCTAGAACCAACATTTCCTTCCTTTTAGATATTTTATTGCAAAAGGAAAAAGTACGTTCTTTGAAAAGGTAGTTAAAGTGCTTCTTGGGGGCAAAATAATTTTTTAGATTGGAGGTTCCCTTAATCAGATGCTACTACACACGCCAGGCAACATGTGGCCTGTGTTGTAAGGAGGGCTGAGTGCATTGAGGACCTAACTGAAGAATAAATACTTTAAGAATATTTTTAAATGATTTTATTACCTCAGTGTATGAGTGTTTATTGAACCATTGTTAATAACTCTGAAACTTTAAAAAAATTAAACATTTATGAATAGGAAATATAAAATAAGTAAGTTAAGTTTTAAAAATATGAAGCTCTACTTATTTGAGTCAAAAAACAAAATATGCTAATATAATACTGCACCATTGATCTTATGTATAAAAGGTTTTCAGTCTATGTGCATATATACATACAAGGTACTATTTGAAAGCATCATAACAAATATTAATATTAATTTTCTATGGAAGTGAGATTTCCATGGCTACTTATTTTCTTCTTTGTACTTTTATATAGTATTTTCAAATATACTATTTATTATTAAAAATATAAGTAAAATTATTTGCACTAAAATGTTTGTTCAGTTTTGTTATTACAGGTAGATAAGCAAGTTAATAAGAAACAAAACATCACCCAATCCCAACAGATAACTGCTATTAACATTTTTCTAAACTTTCTATTATATGCACATGTTGTGAATCAAATGAGACATGTACATAGTATTTTATATTTGGGATTTTTTTTCACTTTACAGTGCATAGAGGTTATTTCCTGTGGCAGACCCTTCTGCATGGTGTGGGCCCAGCTCCCACTCGGAGATGCACAGGACCCACACCCACAGATAGGTTCTTTCGTGGGAGATCAGATTTGCAATATACCTAGGCTGTTTTGAGAGTGTGCTCTTTGCTGAAACCCCCTCACCCTGCAAGGACCTTGCAGGCCCAGTGTAACTGGCTGCCTTTTCATTTGCTAATGTCCTTCTTCTGTGATGTAATGAGGGGCATTGGCTCCTTTGTTGTAACCAGGAGAGGAAGAACCATCTTGGAATGTGAGGAGAGATGATTAGAATAAAGGCCTGTCATGGTGGAGGTCGCAACTTTGGCTCCTCTTGAGAGAAAAGCCATGCTGTCATCCTTATTCCTCCACCAGACTCAGTAGTCTGTTTGTATGTTTTAACTCATCATAATGACACAGACACTGCTGGCGGGTATCCCCATCAATTTCCCAAGCTCTTAATAGCCTTTTTTTTTTTTAATGCCATGGGGATGCATTCTGATTATTTAAGCAACCGCACATTTCTAGGTGATGTGCTTTCCAAATCTCTGCCAGTGAACATCCCTCTGAGGAATATCCTCATAACTACATTTTCTAACACAATAGAAGATGAAGTCAGCCCCCTCTACCATCAGACAAAGGCCAAACATTTGCTTTGTTGCCAAACGTACAGCTCAGCCACTTCTGGGTCCACAGGCATGTCCTCCAGGGCAGACGGTCTGGGCTGAGTCTCTGCAGTCTTAGGTCCAGGACAAAAACCTCTTCATTATTTTATTAGCACTTAGTGACTTCAAAGAAATACTAAAAAATATTTTGTCCAGTGTCTTCAGTTGTTTTTTGCAAGACAGTTATTCCAAATATTAAGTGTTCTATTACTGAAAGTGAAACTAGGGTATTTTTTTATTTTAATTTTTTCAATAACATTTGACTTTCAATATTATATTAGTTTCACATGTACATCATAGTGATTAGACATTTATGTGACTTACCCAATGATCCCCTCAAATAAGTCTAGTACCCACCCGGCACCATACATAGTTATTACAATATTGAATATATTCTTCATGTTGTACTGATATTTGAAAAGTCATCTGTCATTTCCTACTTGAGACCCTCCATGGTTTTGCTTGGTGCTTATATTAACCCAGATCCCTCATGAGCAGTTGCCAGGTCCACGTGGTTTTTTTCCTACTCAAATCTCCAGACTAGACTTGTCCCACATTATAACCATGAAAATCAGTAAAGGAAACTTCAACGTTTCAAATCAAAATTGGAGTCTAGAAGGGCTGTAGAAGGAGCTCTCACATCCTACCACTCAAGTACCCCAAACAGAAGTAAGTACCTTGCATTTCCAACAGGATGGGGTTTTTACTTTATTTCCCCAGCAGAAGGAAGGAAGATTTTCTTCTTGCCCAGCAACAAGTGTAGCCAATGGAAAACATCACAGCTAAGCCAATGAATAGGTGTTGTTGTTACCCTGAACTCTAACTTTCCTCCAATGAATTTGTTTTTCTTTTACTAATGACTTCCTTGACCAACTTTCCTTTCTAGATAGGCTTTCCATTTTGTTTAACTCCTCAGAGCATCTGTCTGCTTGCTGGGTTAGGTGCTGCCTGATTCACAAATCATTTAGTATGGGCAATTAAACCTTCAGAATTTATTCAGTTAATTTTTTAAAATTTGTATATATATTATGTTGGCCAAAGAGTGTGTTTGTTTTTCTGTAAGTTGGCTCTAGTAGCACTTAGCTGTCTATAACTTCATTCAAAACAATTTTGTTAGATTGTATTATAACAGCTATCATATCTGTGCTTTTTAAAAAAGCTTATCGAAATTGGTGAATTTTTGTGTAGCCATTTTAATATTAAGATGGAAGAAAATACACAACATTGTCAGCATATCATGCTTTATTATTTCAAGAGAGGTAAAAAAAACACAACCGAAATGCAAGAGAAGATCTGTGCAGTGTGTGGAGAAGGTGCTGTGACTGATCAAACGTGTTAACGGTGGTTTGCCAAGTTTGTGCTGGAGGTTTCTCACCGGACGATGCTCCATGGTCAGGTAGACCAGGTGAAGTTGATGGTGACCAAATTGAGACATTAACTGAGATCAACATTCTGCCACTCAGGAAACAGCCAACATACGCAACATTTCCAAATCAATAAAATTGCTAGCGAAAATGAGAAATTTTATGGAAAGAAACCATGCAGACATTTTGGCCAAATATATATTGTAGAGAGAGAGAGAGAGGAAGGGGGAGAGAGAGAGAAAGAAACATCAGTGTGAAAGAAACATCAATCATTTGGTTCCCTTCCACATGCACTGCTGCTACATAGGCATGTGCCCTGACTGGTAACCTATCCTGCAACCTTGCATTGCACGAGATGACCCTCCAGCCAACCGAGCCACGCCAGCCGGGCTGCACAGCTAATTTCTTTAAACACATCACTTTCTGTGAGCTTCTGTCACTCTGTCACCCTTGACTGTCTCTACTCGGAGCTTTTCCAGTTGCTAGTCCCTCTTCCTAGAACACAGTGCCCACTCCCAGACGTCACTTGCTTACATTCTGCTCATTACTCAGGTCTAAGTTCAAACCTTACTCCTCTGAAAGGCCTTCCCCATGTAAAGCAGCCTCAAACCTACTCATTCCTCGTCACACTACTTGATTGATTTATTTTTTTGTTGCTGCATTCGTCACTCTAGGTAACTTGCTGTAATCCCGTATGTTCCACGCTCTCATACTAGAATGTCGGTTCCGTGAAAAAAGGACTGACTCTGCTCTACCTTGTTTACCATACCATGTGTCACCAGAAATTTTTTAAAAGGCTCTTAAAAATAGTTTATTCTCCTTTTAGACATTTTCAAAGTGTGCAGTGTACGGGGAGGAGGTGTGGAAGGAGGAGATGGACTTGATCTTAAGTAAATGCTCACATCTGGTGACAGCCTCACACGTCAGATGACATCAGAGTCCGGTGATTTTCCAGCTGCTCTGAGTCCAGTGACACATCACACCACCCTGCCTTTCACAATTTCAAAACACACGTCACCCAGCTTTTTAAACCAGTTCACCAACTTTATCAGTTCCTCTTACTGACCCACACCACACATGACCTCCCAGTGGCGGTGACTTCTAAGACGACAACACTGAAAGGAAGAGGCAGAGGGTACATGACACCTGGAAAAGAGCTGTAATTATTCTCATAAACTTAAAAGTGAACTTCAAATACCATGGACATTAAGAATCATTGATTAATGAGTAGCAAGAATTGAGGAATAGCCTAAGTTGAGCCGGAAGTGTCAAAACCGAAGCGCTAAAAGATGGCTCTCAACCGTTTTAGGATCGTAGCACAGATCTGAATATCAGAAATTTGAGAAAACAGAAGGGATTAAGGCTCAAGAAACCACTACATTAGCAGTAAATGCAACATTATTGTATAGCATGTAACAAAGCCTCATATTGTCTACAAAGATCTCAGAGTTGTGCTTCACCATCACCATCACCTGTAGCCACTCACCTTGTGCTTGAAGAGAAGAGGTAATGCCCAGGGAGCACTCACAGACATAAAGTTGCCTGGACGTTCATCTTTTGTGAGAGTTTATGTTAAACCATCTCACTTGTATTAAATTGTTTCTAATCAGCACCATGTTTCACAGATAACAGGTCAAGCTCTGACAGACCTTGCCTGTTGGCAGAATACTCAACAGCAGGAAAAGGAATTGAATTTGTTGACTGGAATTGGGCAATCAGTTTCCTGATGGAGCAGAGTGTTGGACATACCAGCTCAGGGACAGGGGTGAACCCTTACTTCCCATTTCAGACACCCGTGTTCTACAGTCATCGAGCACGCGACGTCTGGAGTAAGTAAAGGATCTGACTGGAGTTGAATTATCTGCATAAAAGTAAGAAATATGGGACTTCTGGCCAAGATGGAGGCGTAGCTGGACACGCTGTGCTTCCTCTCACAACCAAGATTAAGGGCAACAAAAATATAGAACCAAAAAAAAAAAAAAAAGAACCCAACCAGGACAGAGAGAAAATTGAATTGTGCGTGAGTCCGACAACAATGATTCACCCAGATGGGTAAGAGGGGCGGAGTCGGTGGCCGGTGGAGTCAGAGTCGGGGCGGGATAAGCTGGCAGTGGCCCCGGGCACGCAGTCACTCCAGGCACACAGGCGGCGGCGTTGCCAAATGCGAGGGGCCAGGCGGGTGGCACAAGGCGGCGGAGCGTGGACGCACATTTGGGCACAGATAAACCAGGCGAAAACGGGCAGCAAAACAGACTGTGAGACACAGGGACCCAGCACCAGGAAGCGAAGCCTAAAAGCACCCATTGAAAACACTTGTGGGGGCTGAGGTGCCGGGAGGGAGCCCCAGCCTCACCGGAGAGTTCGTTGGGGAGACCCACCCATGGGGTCCTGGAGCGTGCACAGGCCCACCCACCCGGGGATCAGCACCAGAAGGGCCCAATTTGCTTGGGGAAAGTGGCTGAGGGGACTGGATCCACAAAGGAGTGTGGAGCAAGCGCCACTGTTCCCTCTCAGACCCCGCCCCCACATCCAGCATCACAACCCAGAGACTGGGCTGCCCCACCCAGGGGAACACCTAAGGCTCCGCTCCTCACTACGTAACAGCTACGACCAGATAAAAACAAAAAAAAAAAACAAAACCAAGGATGGCTCAAAAGGGAAAACAGATCAAACCCCCAGAGCTAATTCATCTAAGCAACCAAGAGGTGGTCAACCTATCAGATGCAGAGCTCACAGCACTGGTAGCCAACCTATCAGAACCACAGTTCAAAGCTCTGGTGATTAGGAAGCTCACAGAATTGGTTGATTTTGGTTGCAAATTAGAGGAACAGATGGAGGCTACAATAAGTGAAATGAAGAAAAATGCACAGGGAACCAATAGTGATGGGAGGAAAACTGGGACTCAAATCAATGGAGTGGACCAGAAGGAAGAAAGACACAAACAAACAGAAAAGAAGGAAAAAACAAGAATTCAAAAAAATGAGGAGAGGCTTAGGAACTCCCAGGACATCTTTAAACATCCCAACATCCAAATTATAGGGGTACCAGAAGGGGAAGAGGAAGAACAACAAGTGGAAAACTTACTTGAACAAATAATAAAGGAGAACTTCCCCAATCTGGCAAAGGAAATAGACTTCCAGGAAGTCCAGGAAGCTCAGAGAGTCTCAAAGAAATTGGACCCAAGGAGGAACACACCAAGGCACATCATAATTGCATTGGCCAGGACTGGGATGAAGGAGAAAATTCTAGAAGCAGCAAGGGATAAGGGCAAAGTCACCTACAAAGGAGTTCCCATACGACTCTCAGCTGATTTCTCAAAAGAGACCTTACAGGTAAGAAAGGGCTGAGAAGAAGTATTTGAAGTCATGAAAGTCAATGACCTACATTCAAGATTGCTCTATCCAGCAAAGTTGTCATTTAGAATGGAAGGGAAGATAAAGTGCTTCTCAGATAAGGTCAAGTTAAAGGAGTTCATCATCACCAAGCCCTTATTATATGAAATGTTAAAGGGACTTATCTAAGAAAAAGAAGATAAAAAATATGACAGTAAAAAGACAGCAAACTCACAGATATTAACAGCCACACCTAAAACAAAAGCAAACTAAGCAAACATTTAGACCAGGAGCAGGAACACAGAAATGGAGATCACATGGAGGGTTAGCAACAGGGGAGAGGGAAGAGGAGAGAGGGGGAAAAGGTACAGAGAATTAGTAGCATAGGTGGTGGGTAGAAAATAGACAGGGGGAGGGCAAGAATAGTGTAGGAAAAGTAGAAGCTAAAGAACTTATGACACATGGACATGAACTAAAGGGGGGAATGTGGGTGGGTGGGGTGTGCAGGGTGGAGGGGAATGATGGGGGAGAAATGGGACAACTAATAGCATAATCAATAAAATATAATTTAAAAAAGTAAGAAATATGGTTTCAAAAATGAATCGAAGAGAAATTATAAAAGGTGTTGAATGATACTAAAAGGTGTTAAACAGGCACAGAGAAGCCATCAATTTTTAAATGAATTAATTTAATCAACAAATATTTACTGAGCATTTTCTGTGTCCCAGGTGATTCCTAATTGAGTGATAGAGAGAGAACGCTATAAAAGCCAAGTCCCGTCTTCATGGAGCTTATTTCCAGTGGGAGAGACAAGCAATGACCAAAATAATTAAAAAAGAAAACAAACAAGTAAATAGATAGCCAGCCCGTATCAGTGATAAGAGCAAGGACAGGAGAGGTGACTGGAGAGTATGGGGGAGGCTGCAGTGTGGTCTGCGGTGACTCACGGCCAGGGTGACATGGGAGAAGAGACTGGAAGGAAGTGAGAAAGTTGAGAAGGCTGGGCTGTAGCTTCCTGAGAAGATTGTTGCAGGCAGAGGCAGCAAACACGTGCTCAGGCCTTGAGGCAGGAGCACATTGTGTCAGCAATCACCAGTGGCTGGAGGACATGTTTGAGTGGTAAGAGAAGGGATCAGAAGGGGATGTTGGGAGGTTGGGAGATGCAGGCAAGATCCGGTTGGACGTCCGTGAAGACTGGCTTCTACTCTAAACGCAGCGAGGAGCCAATGGAGGGCTCCCACCAGGAATGACATCCTTCAGTGTTTAAGATGACAGTTCTGGGAGGATACAAATGCAAACAAGGAAGTCGGGGATGGTGGCGGTTTCTGAATCAGGGTGGTACCTGTGGAAGACGTGAGAGGTAATTAATTACTGAATATATTCTGCAGATAAAGCAGTAATCATTTACTAATGGATTAGATAGGGTATGGAAAGAAAGACAAAAGTTAAAGATGACTCCAAGGCATTTAGCCTGGGAACTGGAAAAAATATAACATTTCCGTGGATTGCCATGGAGAATAATACAAGAGGACTGGGTTTGGAATTAAAAAAATAAGAAATGTGATTTTAGAAAACAAGAGATTAGTGTCTTGTGTTGTCCAAATCAGCCATTGCTAACCCTGTGTGGGCATTTAAATTTATATTTTAATTAACTAAAGTTACATAAAACTTAAAATTCAGTTCCTCAGTTGCACTTGCCATGTTTCAAGTGCTCAGTAGCAACTTTTGTGTGGCTACTGCCACCAGATTGGACACTGCAGATGTCACAGAGCTTTTCCATCAGCGCAGAAAGTGTTGCCAGGCCGCACTGGAGGGACACTAAGGCTTTGCCCTGTGCTGGTCCTGTGCTGAGTGGTTTGTGTGCGCGATCTCATTTCCTGTTTGTAACAACTCCACAAGCCATGCTCTACCTTTTTACAAAGCATGTAACTAGAGTTCGGAAAAGCTCAGTCACTTGTCCTAAATCACGCGGCTCCTAAGATGTAGAAAGCCAGAATTGGATATTGGGACTCCCCACTTCCAAAACCCGAGCACGTAAACCATCACGCTTTATTTTAGAAAGGTTAAACTCATTTGGAATTAGACATGACACCCCCAGGGAATTGTCTAGCAGGTTAGCAGCAGCAAGTGTCGAAGCACAGAAAAGAACACTGGAGATCTGGTAGATCTTGGGTAAAGGGGAGTCTCCCCAGAGATCCTATGTGTTGTAGAACTAACCAGGTAACACTCCAGCGTACCACCAGTTAAGAGAAAACCAAAATATTGAATGAAGGCCCTATATCTTTGGATAGGAGTCCATTGACATTAAAGGATTGCTTAGCAGAAAGGACTTCATTGACACCAGGTAGTATAAAGTCTAGATCCCTTTGCTCTACTCTGATTCTCATCTAGGTATGGTGCCACTTACAAGACATCTGGAAATGAATGGGGTGCTCAGGGTAGACTTACGGGTACCATGTGCATTTTGTGGCAATGCTGTTAGGATGCTGACCCTACCATGTTGCTACAGGCCAGGACAATGAAGACAACTTCCCACCCACGATGTAGCCAAGATTCCCCATGTGAGAAGCATGGGCCTACTCCTCCCCGAGCAATGCCCCAGTCCATGAGCTAAAGTATAGAAATGAGAACGTGGTGGGTGGCAGGTAGCTCAGGACTGAAGTCAGACCTGTGCTCCAATCTGCTTTTTGACTTGAGCTTGCTGTGTGGCTTGGGACCATCTTCTAGACTCTAAGCCTTGCTTTTCTCAACTGAATCAGGAAGAACACAATAGTGAGTACCCACTGTCTGGGGTCATTCTGAGAACTACAAAACTTTCAAAGGACTTGGCCTAGTGTTTGGTGCAGGGAGAATCACAAAAATGTGCACTATTATTAGAAGTGGGGAAAGAGGATGAAAGGGGAACTCTAGCATGGAGATGATAATTACCAAGATAGAAATTCAGATGAAGTCTGGAGCAGCACTGTCCCATAATAAATATTATAGGCTCAGTTCCAGACCACAATAACGTGATGGCTTCTTTCCTTCACCCTCATCAATGACCTCTGCTAGCTTCAGACTCTTCCTCTGAATCCCCTTCGCCTCTCAGCTTTCATAGAATTGAAGAGTTAGGGCCTTGCTCATGATTAGGCTTTGGTTTAAGGGAACATTGTGGCTTGCGTGATCTTCTACCCCGATCGCTAAAACTTTCTCCAGGTCAGCTTTCTTATTCGTGTGTTCACCGGAACAGCGCTTTTCAAGGATGTTTTCTTTGCTTTCACAACATGGCTGTTTGGTACAAGAGGCCTTGCCTCTTTGGCCTGTCTCACCTTTCAACACACCTTGCTCACTAAGCTTAATCAATTCTAGTTGTTGATTTAAAATGAGACATGTAACTCTTCCTTTTCACTTGAACACTTTGTGGCCATTAAAGGGCTATTAATTGGCTAATTTCAATATTTAAACTATAAAGTGTATGTGGCTATTTTTCCAGGATCACCATCTCTGCCAGAAGTTTAAGAATCTTGAGTTAACACAAAGTTCAAACAGCACAGGGCAAGCTTAAGAATGGGTAGTATATCTGCCATAGTAGTAGCTCTCTATATAAATTATTAAAATAGAACCTCATTATAGTACCCTCAAGACTACCCTGGAATTTATGCAATTCATTATTAAAACTCATCATTGATTTCCCATAAAGTTGGAAAAAAAAAGCATACAACACTGGTATAGCATAAACACATTTATTTACTAACCAAAGGGTTGGTTCTAATTAAAGTAACACTTGGAAATAGTTTCACGTAAAATGTTTGCGATGATGACAGAACAGCAATGGGGGAAGAAAAGCATGGGGAGGTTTGCTCATTGAACTGAGCTGGTTTATCCTCACAGCTAACTCCTGTCCAGAAGGATGATGGAATTTTTACTCAACCTTTTCATAGGTCCGAGTACAGGTGACATTGTTCATGACGCATTCCTAAGAGAAAGAACAATATTGAAGAGTTGCATTAGTCTTGCATCCAAGGTGGAAGGTAAGTGTTCGGATAAGAATCCTACAAAACCTTGTCATCTACTTCAGATGAAGAAAATACACGTTAGGATTCCTCGCTTTGAAAAGCTAGAACCTGGTTTTTTTTTTTTTAAGATTTTATTTCTTTATTTTTAGCAAGAGGGAAAGGGAAGGAGAAAGAGAGGGAGAGAAACATCAATGTGTGGTTGCTTCTCACACACTCTGTACTGGGGACCTGGCCTGCAACCCAGGCATGTGCCCTGACTGGGAATTGAACCGCGACCTTTTGGTTTGCAGGCCCGCGCTCAATCCACTGAGCCACACCAGCCAGGGCTTACTTGTCCTTTCCATAATCAGTGATGTATACCGTATGGGCACTACGAACACAAACAACTCGCCCACAAGGACATCAGGAGCTGGGCACTTACCACCAACATCTTCCCGCCGTCCAGTTTCCTCGTGATGGTGCTTTCTTTCCCATCCCATTCCTGATGTTGAACCAAGGCGCCATTTACAAAGTTGCAGACAGTCTGCAAAAATAAAGTACATTTTTTTTCATTTTCCAAACTACATTATAAGCGTTTCCATGACTCATAACCTCCTTAAATCAACATGTTTACAACTTTTCCTTTCTAGGTCTACTTCACACCGACTTTATTCATAATAGAGTTGAAGCCTTTTAACCTAGACACACGTAAGACACTTAAACTCTCATGTTCCTTACACTATTTTTACAAAATAGACGAAGTTATGAAGCTGACCCTTTTACACTAATTTGTCAACTCAATTCATAAAGTAACGTTAGAGACTTTTTTCATTAAGTTCTTTCCTGTGAGCAGTAAGATTGTTATTAATGCAACCTGTCATTCCAGAAGCTTCTGTGATTATAGAAATTATGCCTGACCTGAGTTTTTCTGCCGTCAGCTGTAGTTTCTTCAAACTTCTCTCCCAGGTTACACGAGAACTGTGTTGTCTTCAACGTGCTCTCACTTTTCACAGTGAGGGTTTTGCCATCAAAAGTAATGATGCAGTCTGGCTTGGCCATGGCACCCATTTTCCGCAAAGCCATTCCCACACCTGCGAAGGTCAATCATGTTAAATACCAGGAATACCAGAGTCATCGCTCACAGAACAAAAGCAGCGATTCGACGGCAGTGACTGCGCTCCGAGTGTTTTCACTTACTCACTGACCAAGACCTTAAGGTAAAGATAGAGCCAGTGCCCACCAGGTGCTAGCCCCCCCCGACATACACAAAATCAGGAAAGCCTTGCCCCACCCTGTGAGGCGGCGGGGGGGGGGGGGGGGGGGGGGGGGGGGGGCGGGGAGGGGAGCGTTATCTCTGTTTTACGAATGACAAACTGAATCAGTGAAGCAACCTACACAGGCTCGCTCAGCTAGGAAGTGATGAGCTGGGGGGCCAACAGTGCAGGTATCTGGGCTCCAAATTTCAGCGCGTGGCTACCATGCTGTGCTGGCCGTCAGAAAGCTAGGGGAGCAATTCGGACTTCTAAAACTGACTTACTCAATTCTTACCGACCATTGTATGTGACTCCAGCCCATACTGTGGCACAGAAAAGGTCCTTGATAGATATTTGATCAACATACTACCCAAGTATGTATATTGATCAAGTATATATCGACAAGTAGAAACCAGAGATACTCAAATAGCACAATGTTTTAAGAGGTAAAACAGCACAATCATAATAGTAACAAATGGAAAAAAATCTTACCTTCAAAAATAGAGAACATTTCATAGCTATGTAAAACTCGATTACTATATTGATATCACATCTAATTTACAATCTGTGTATTTCCTCTGGGTGTTAACATTTACAGGGGAACTTAGGTCGGGGCCAAATCCCTGCCTCAGACAAGGAGACTACAACCTACAAGAAAAACTGGCTTGACGACCTTGATGACAGCAACCACAAAAGAAGAAAAAAATGTCCCACGGTCCCTCCAGCATGTTCTTCTGCCAGCGCAGGGCTGGTGCCTTGTGCTGTTAGTTGAGTTACTATTTATTCTCACTTTGGACAAATGAAGGGCTCAGCTCTTCCCATACCTTGATGGCATTCTAGTGAACTGTGCCTGGCAACCCTAGAACTTTGAAAACAAGCCGTGTGATGAACACATTCAATTTCAACAGGAAGAGAATGTTTGGTCCTCAGACAGGTGAATACACACGCAAAAGGTGTATTTCTTGGATGTGAGTGCAGTAAATGGCTTTTTTCCATAGCTACCTTGATCTAGGTTCATGGTGAAGGGGAAAAAAAGGAAACCTCTACTTTCTTGTTTTACTCCGAGTATCCTAAGTACACGCAAGAGTCCCCACAGAACCAGCCTAAACCGGGCACTGCCCTGTGGAAAGTCGGGGAAGGAGCTCTTCTGAAATGCCGCAGGGACCACAAAGACAAGGGTCTTCAGAGCGACTTCCCTACCCTAGGGCACCCTCGTTAAAGTGGTGGGATGGCGGCTTCTGAAGCCCCCTCATCGTCCATTCCACAGTTGTCTCGGGGCTGGAAGCCCCGTCACAGACAGGACCCAGGCTACGTATGCCACTCCATCACACTCTTTGTGTCCTGTGACAAAAGTCCACGTTTGTCTGTCAATCCACCCAATGTCTCAACCAGCACGCAATCATTGTCACTGGCTTAGAAAAGGATGAGAACGAAGCACTGTTTCGAGTGAGACAGTAAATTTTAACCTTCTCCCTGGGACCCATTCTCCTCCAGAAGGAAGCCTTGAAGAAGGCGCATGCCCTCTGCAGGGCCACTTTCCTAACGCGCGCGCTGACAGGGAATCACAGCAGGAGGGCCCGCCTCTCTGTGTCTGACTGCGCTTCTCCAAAGAGCCCACTCACCCCCACCCTGAAGATTCGGGGGTCAAGGAGGCTTTGCAAGGCTACCCCCCACCCCAGCATGTTAGGCTACCCCCTGGCATGTTAAGTACCCGCCCACTGTGGCCAACCTCGCCACAGGCCAGGGAAGGTCAGCTCTGCAGGCGCCAAGCCTCTGGGTCGCAGTCGAGGATGCCAGATGCTACCGGATAGCCGCGCCATCAAAGGGCCCGGGGTGGCGTTAACGGGGGCAAGAGCTGGACGAGAGCTGACGCTGTCGCGGCGTTGGGGCCCTCTACAGGCACCACGTCCCGGGGAGAAGAGGGAGGGGACTCGTTTGCCATCGAGGAACAAAAGATGCAGCAGACTTGGCGAGATGCGGCACCAAGAGGAGATACATGATAGTGGCAGGCGGAGGGAGGATGGGGAGGAGGACAGAGAAGAGGGTAAGTTAAGACGGAAAGTGGCAGAGAGCTGGGTGCCCCACGTGGCGGGTCCTACCGGGAGTCCAGAGACCCGCGGGAAGCGCGCACGCCCAGCTCTCTACCTGCTTCGCCGCGTGGTGCGGCGCAGCGCGGGAACCGCGTGGTGGGGACTGACGGCGGAAAGGGGAAGGGGAAAGGCTGGAGGTGGCCGCGGGGTGTGTCCGCCCTTGAGCCCAGCATGCCGAATGGGGGTGGGGGGGACCCGAGGACAGACAGGCGCGCGCGCACGCACACACGCATGGCACGTTGCGAGCACCGCCGAGCCCGGCGCCTCACCTAGTTCCTTCATGTACTCATCGAAGCCTTTGCTGTCCACTAAGCGCCATCTTCCTACCAGTTGTTGAATGGTGGCCATGGGAGGCGCGGGAGGCGTGCGGGAAACCGGAGAATTGGAGTCTTGCGCTAGGAGAGCCGCGGGGTGCCGCGGGGGAGCGTGGCTGTTTTATACCCGCGGCGCGGGGCGGGGCGACGCCGAGGGGCCAATCAGAGGCCGCCTCGCTGGCTCTTGCCACGCCTCCGCCACGCCCCCGCGCGATCCGGGATCGGTGGGTGGAGACTCGCTCCACCAGCCCGGGATCCGGGCTCCTCCCGCACCGCCTGCGGGCTCCGACCCGCCCGGCACGCCCCAGATGCGGGCCCTGGCACGCTCTCGCGTCCCCTCACTCCTGGAAAGGCTGGGGGTCGTCGCGGGAGCCTGCCGGCCTTTCCTTGGCCGCACATTTCACTGCCAACCCACCGTCCGTTTTCTGTCTAAAATACCCCAAGCAATGGTGAGCGTTATTTGGGCTCGGGAGGCAAGAATGGACTGATCAGCAGTTTGGCTGACTGATGGATTGATACATGCACTGCATATGGCTTACTCATGTCTGCTCCCAGTCACTGAGCAAATTCACATCCCAAACGCTCCTGAGAGACCAGTTCTCCCCACTGTCAGGCCACCCCCGGCCCAATTAAGATTGCAGGTGTGTGTATACCCGAATGACTTAGAAGATTTTATCAGGATATGTGGTGTGGGTTGAGGCGTACGCGGAAGTTCGGTTTCCAAACTAAAACTCCGTATGAAGTTTCAGCTTAAGTGCCTGTCATTATTATTAAATGTTTGCATGCAAGATGTTTCATTAGTTCATATTCCCAAAGAAATGAACCCTTCACAGTTTCCTCTGAAAATCCAGAGGCTTTAGACACCAGGGCATGTCCTCTTCATCTTTAATCATAATAATACCCAAACAGTATTTGTGTGTAGCAGTGATGCATTTCAAAGATTACTTGTCACAGGAGCTTACTCTGTGTTCCTGGGTCCCTGTGGGGGCGAGTGGGGTTCAGGTGAGGAAGTTGCTGGGCAGAGGGGCCAGCTACCTTGGTGGGCCATTTATTGAGTCCTGGAGGCCCTGCTTCTTGAGCACTTCATATCCAGTGACTCCAGTCATCAAAGTTTTGCTAAAACAAATCTTATCCCAATTTTTTGAAAGAGGAAATAAGGCAGGGAAAGTTTGCAGGTGAACGAACTAGAGTCCCTGTCTAGGTCCCTCTACTGCGGACGTTGTGAAATCACCGGTCAGCCTCTGGCTCCCTGAACTCTCATGGAGCCAAGAGCAGCGAACCTGCAGCTCCCGGGACACCTACCAAACGGGACAAACTGAAACCTGAAGCTGATTTGTCATCTCCCAGAAAATTCCTCTCACGACATTTTCTCCCCTGCGCGGGCTCCCTTCCATTTTAGGCCACCCCAGTTTTCCTTTTGTGCTATTTGAATAATATCTCAGGACCAGTTTCTATCTGCGTAATGTATTAATGAAGTATGTATCCGGGCCCTTTTGTGTTCCAGAGAATGTGCTGGATCGTATACGTAATTTTAGGTGCCAATTCCACACTGAGTGGCACAGGCCCCGCCCTTGAGCTCCAAGGGCTTGCACCGAGGCTCTAGGTTTGGGGAATGTTCATGCTCTGAGGGCAGCTGAGCGGTCGTTTCCTCAGTGACGCAAGTGATGACCTCCAGACACGTAGGGCGGCCTACTGCACCTCCTAGACAGGCAGCCCCTGTGTGGCTGGACTTGTACTCTTAATGGGCTGATTCAACGCTTTCCCAGTTTTTGTATAGAATAAAGGAGTAATATCCAGGACTCAGTACTGAAATACTAAGTTTGAGATGCTCATAATGAGTTGGGAATGTGAAAAAGAAAATGTCACTGTATTACCAAATATTTAGGTGCTTGAGAAATAGTTTTCAAACCAGAGATATTACCTAAAACTTAACTTTTAAACGCACTTTGTGATGCGATGAATGGAAATAATTCGTTGCGGTCAAAACACACCAACAAAAAGTAACAAAGGTGTAGGCCAACATGCCTGTCTTGCCCATGGAACAAAGAAAGGCCTGGCAAATGCTCTGGAACCGGGGGCAATGTCCTCGATCCCTAGTTCTCCTCTGCTTCTCCTCTGTAACATACACACAGACAAAGATGGGAGTAGATAACTTCTAATGTCCTGCAAGTCCAGGTTCCCTTTCTTTCCCAAGAAAAATGGTAATGGATTTCAAGCTCTGAAACACAGTTAAGTACTACCTTAACCTGCTAACTGAAGTTCTGTTCTAAGTCACTTAACTTGAGCCCAATATAAGGTGTAAAAACCAAAAATGTTATGAAAACAAACCTGATTAAAGTCTTATACGACTTCTTGGGATGCTTGAGCATTTGTTCATCGGAGAACGGGAGGAGAATTTTCACTCAGTTGGGATACAGGGAACAGGAACAGTCTTTGTATCCTGGCCTGTCCTTTCAAACACGAGTAACTGCTAGTCTTTAGTTTTAGGCAAAGCACGGACACCATACAGGTGTCACATCCTGTCTCCCTGATGCTGGAGAACAGTCACACTCCACCTTACGGATGGAAATGGCTGAAAAATCTGGAATTACTAGCACCCCTTCCCCTGGAAGCTTTGGAGGGTTTCCATTTGTAAGACACGCAATTCTATTTAATATCTCTGAACCTGAGTTTTCTCACCTGTGAAATGAAGGCGGTAAGAATTACATTAAATAATCTCTTTGGTCCCTTTCCTGCCACAGTTCATGACCCTAAAAAAAAATCCTCAGAATTACTCTACTTCCACCTAGTGGCGAAATGGAACATTTCCCTTAGGTTTTCTTTGATAAATGTTAGGAGCTTATCAGCTTCACATTATAGATTGGGTGTGTATCGTGTGGTATTATTTAAAAGCAACTTCTCAGATACTGTTTGTGTAAATGTGTCTTCCGTGAAGTTGATTATAGGGTATAACCACTTCCTAGGACAGCAAGCGTGTGGCTGGTAGAGAAACAGAGAGTACCCCATTAAATAAATAAATCATTGCAGAAGCCACCAAACAGCCCATGTTCAAACAACGGAGTCTTCTTTCAGTACGAGGCCAGGTTAGTGCAAAAAGGCGGGGGAGGGGAAGCAAGGGGAAGAAAAGCAATCGTCTCTCAGATTTTAGTGTGGATACAAGTCACCTGGGGATCTTGTTAAAATGCAGATTCTGATTCAGTAGGTCCAGAGTAAGGTGAAAGGTCAAGTGTTTCTAAAAAACTCCCTGGTGACGCCAGTGCCCTCAGTTTGGGGGCTGTGCTTTGAGAGCTAGGCTATAAAGTATGCACAGGGCTTCGACCCAGCCTGGGACTTTCACATCAGTGGTAAGTATTTTCTGGTTATATTCCTAAGTAACGTATACAGAAGAGACAGGAAATTAGACAAATGCCCTCCCAAATCTATCTTACTCAACTTGTGAACTTTTTTCTAAGTAGTCTTATGCAGGTATTTTTCTATCTCCGCACTGGGAAGTCTGATAGGTATCTTCAAATGAGATGGGAAGGGTGGTGGTAGGTTATTTGAACCTACTCTCTCCCTTACGTTTTATGACCAGGTTTTTCACCCTGTTTCTGGCTTGCCCTGACGTAGCCACGTTTTGCATCCCAGCTTAAAACTGTACCCTCCTAAAGAAAATCCCACTTGGAATCCGTTCCAAGAGAAAATCCTAATGCGCAGGTAGAACCCAGCTCTGCGTCTTGACGGTTGTCTGCACCAGCAAAAATTCCCAGATGAGAACAAGGTCAGGAGTCACAACGCGTAAGGCACACCCTGAGTGATCCCTTCTGAATCCTTCGGTGTGTCTAGCCACAGCAAGGAACGGGCAAAAGCCACCATCCATCAATGGAAGCTTGGTTTGGGTCATTTAGGGCAATAAGATTATTTCTCATGAAAGCACTTGCAGAAATGGAGTTACTTTATGAATTTTTTTTTCCCTTAAAGGCATTTGAGTCTTACACCACAGAACCGCAAATGAATAAACCTTAAAACTTTCCAGTTGCCTAAATAATTCACCCTAAATACACTCTTGCTAAATTACCTGGACTAGGGAATAGCTACAGGGAAAATGAAACGATGCAAAAGTCGCAATAACATATGACCGGTTTTGCAATAGGCAGGGGGCGTAATGCCTCATGTCAGCGTAAGATCAATCCATTTCCCTTACACAGATCATCCCACTCACCAGGTTTATATATAGTTATTAAATCTGTCGCTGGCCCATGACCACACATTGCAGAAACGTGTAGTTTGGGCCGGCCTGTTCATGCCTCAGGTGGACAGTGCTCGAAGTGTCTCAGGCCCGGTAACACAACAACACAATACCTAAAGGGGCATCTTGAAATGGAGCAGCACACATTCATAAAGCGTACCTTTACCCTTAGAAAGTTATAAAAACAAATTTAAAAATACCCCTTCAAATAAGATTTTTCCACTGCATAGAAATCAAATTTTTCTCTTACAGAGGGCACATCCTCATTTTCAATCCCCGCTTCCATGCAATAACCTATGACTTACTCTTCTTTTCCCCAGATTTCTAACATCATTTGATCGTTTTTCTTCATTGATGTTTAGCCACAACAGTTAATGATTTTTAAGATTAAATCTACAGAACTACAGGGTTGCTTACTTTTGAGGTTTTTTTTAAAAAGATTTTATTTATTTGTTTTTAGAGAGAGGGGAAGGTAGGGAGAAAGAGCGGGAGAGAAACATCCATGTGTGGTTGCCTCTCGTGCACCCCCTACTGGGGACCTGGCCCGCAACCCAGGCCTGTGCCCTGCCTGGGAATCAAACCAGTGACCCTTTGATTTGCAGGCTGCACTCAATCCACTGAGCCACAGAAATCTAGGGACCAGTTTTTATCCTCATGGGCCAGGCCCACAGCTTTCTTCTGCATGACTGAGCTTTTAAGAAGAGTCATCGGAATTTAATCACCCCTAAATCTGACTGACTAGGGAATTTCTTGGTCCTATTTCTGGTCCTCTTGGTTTGGTGCTGGGAGAGCTGCCCCATAATCTCTCAGAGGCGGGCACAGAGCTCCAAAGACAGTATGGGGGTAACTCTCTGCACCCCTCTAATGGAGCCAGGAGGCAGGATCCTTATTGCCTGTCCAACCACCGTAGACACCGTAGCTCACTTCTAGTTCACCTGTCCACCGCTGCATTGGACCAAACATGAAGCGAGAAATTCAGCAGCACGGAGTGAGAGTGTGTTTCACCCCCGCCATGCAGTTCCCCGTGCCTCCATGCCTCCCGTACTCCTGAATTCCTCATTGCGCAGCAAGGGTTTCTCAATTACATGGCTCCCTGTTAATAACGAAAAACCAATTTGAGGTTTCAAAGAAGCCAGTCTGTCTCTAGGTTGGCTAAATGCTATGATTTCGTAAAGGAGCAGGAAGGCCACCTGGGTGTTACCATGGAGGGGAGTCATCATCTTGGCTTGGGTCTATTTCAGAAGGTGTGATAAAAATGTTTGTGCCATGAATCTCAAATCTTGTCACCTGTCTTGCAGCCTCAAAATACACAGTTAATCGCTCAGGACAAAGGTGGGGTTGCTAATGATCTTTTGCCCTGGTTAGTTAGCAGAACTGAGCATTCTGATTTTTTTTAATTTTTTTAAATTATATTTTATTGGTTATGCTATTACAGTTTCCCCATTTCTCCCCCATCACTCCCCTCCACCCTGCCCACCCCCTCCCACCCACATTCCCCCCTTTAGTTCATGTCCATGTGTCATGAACTAAATAAGTTCTTTAGCTTCTACTTTTCCCACACTATTCTTGCTCTCCCCCTATTTTCTACCCACCATCTATGCTACTTATTCTCTGTACATTTTCCCCTTCTCTCCCCCTCCCACTCCCCTGTAGCTAGCCCTCCATGTGATCTCCATTTCTGTGTTTCTGCTCCTGTTCTATTGTTTGCTTAGTTTGCTTTTGTTTTAGGTGTGGTTGTTAATATCTGTGAGTTTACTGTCTTTTTACTGTCATATTTTTAATCTTCTTTTTCTTAGATAAGTCCCTTTAACATTTCATATAGTAAGGATGTGGTGATGATGAACTCCTTTAACTTGACCTTATCTGAGAAGTGCTTTATCTTCCCTCCCATTCTAAATGAAAGCTTTGCTGGATAGAGCAATCTTGGATGTAGGTCCTTGCCTTTCATGACTTGGAATACTTCTTTCCAGCCTGTTCTTGCCTGTAAAGCCTCTTTTGAGAAATCAGCTGACAGTCTGATGGGAACTCCTTTGTAGGGGACTGTCCCCTTATCCCTTGCTGCTTCTAGAATTCTCTCCTTCATTTGAATCTTGGCTAATGTAATTCTGATGTGCCTTGGTGTGTTCCTCCTTGGGTCCAACTGCTTTGGGACTCTCTGGGCTTCCTGGACTTCCTGGAAGTCTATTTCCTTTGCCAGATTAGGGAAGTTCTCCTTTATTATTTGTTCAAATAAGGTTTCCACTTGTTGCTCTTCCTCTTCCCCTTCTGGTACCCCTATAATTCAGATGTTGGGACATTTAAAGATGTCCTGGAGGTTCCTAAGCCTCTCCTCATTTTTTTGAATTCTTGTTTCTTTATTCTTTTCTGTTTGTTTGTTTCTTTCTTCCTTCTGGTCCACTCCATTGATCTGAGTCCCAGTTTTCCTCCCATCACTATTGGTTCCCTGTGCATTTTCCTTCATTTCACTTATTGTAGCCTTCATTTTTTCATCTAATTTGCAACCAAAATCAACCAATTCTGGAGCTTCCTAATCACCAGTGCTTTGAACTGTGCATTTGATAGGTTGGCTATCTCTTGGTTGCTTAGATAAATTAGCTCTGGGGCTTTGATCTGTTCTCCCATTTGAGCCATTTTTGGTTTTGATTTTTTGTTTGTTTGTTTTTGTTTTTGTTTTTTTTTTTTGGTCTGGTTGCAGCTGTTACATAGTGAGGGGCAGAGCCTTAGGTGTTCACCAGGGCAGGGCAACCCAGTTGCTGGGTTGTTACGCTGTATGTGGGGGCAGGGTCCAAGAGGGAACAATGGCATTTGCTCCACTCTCTCTCGGATTCCAGTCCCTTCCGCCACTTTCCCCAAGCAAATTGGGCTCTTCTGGTGCTGATTTTTGTGTGGGTGGGCTTGTGTATGTTCTAGGACCCTGTGGATCTCTCTAATGAACTCTCCTGTGAGGCTGGGATTCTCTCCCAGCACCTCAACCCCCACATGTGTTTTCAATCAGTGCTTTTAGGCTTTATTTCCTGGCACTGGGGCCCTGCGGTGTGCAGTCTGTCTTGCTGCCCATTTTCACCTGGTTTATCTGTGTGAGAGTGTGTGACCGCGGTCAGCCTCCTTGTGCGCCTCGCTTGGTCTGCTCGTTGCCTCCCCACACTCAGTACATGCTGCCTGTGCACCTGGGGTGTGCCCACCGCCACCTGTGTGCCTGGGACCACTAGCCACCACTTTTTCCTGCCGCGACCCTTCTCCGCTGGCCACCAACTCTGCCCCTCTTACCGGTCTGGGTGAATTGTTGTCAGACTTCAGTACAGTTCAATTTTCTATCTGTTCTGGTTGTTTCTTTTTTGGTTCTATATTTTTGTTGTCCTTAATCTTGGTTGTGAGAGGAGGCACAGTGCGTCTGCCTACGCCTCCATCTTGGCCGGAGGAGCATTCTGCATTTTGCATAGTGGGAGAGATGGTGATCATGGGTCCCAGCCCGCTAGAGACAGGTCTGAGTTATACTTGCTGCCCTGGCGTAATTTTGAACAGCGCTCTCTTTTACTCTGAGTATCTCAAATTGAATGATGTTGGATAAAGAGTTGCGGACTTTAGTTCTCACCCATCCAGCAGCTCCAAAGCCCACATGTCAAGCATGGAATTATGTCAGCGCTCTCGTGCCAGCCCAGCTGAAGGCCGTCTTCCAGGCGGGAAGGACTGCTGGGATGACGTCGCCTTTCCCTACCCGCACGGCATTAACCAAGCATGGCACGTGTAGCCTGTGTACACACAGTGACAGCAAGCTGAGCTGTCCACATACAACAGATTCCTTCGGCTCAAGTTAGCCTACATTTTGAGACCAAGTAATAACTGTGTAGCATGGATCTCGTCCTTGTCTTCAAAGTATTTGTAACCTGATCATTTACCAGCTAAGGAACTGCATTTTTTTTCCCTTTTCACTTCACAAACATTAACATCCTTTCTGATTCAGTTCAATGCATTTTGAAAATTTCCAAGTGTTAAATGTCTTTGAAAATATCAGATAAATTCAGATAATATAAAATATCTGAAAATATTAGGTACTTTTTATCTTTATAACGTTAAGTGAATTTTCAAAAACAATACCACAGATAAAAAAATATTTTTGTAGGCGGGCCGCAAATAGTCCTATTTCCTTCAACTGTATCTGGAAACTCTTGATTTTTGTTAGTTTGATTGGACAGGTCATCTCTTTGCAGGAACCAGACCTGGGTACTAAAGGGATACAAATCAATCTTTAAAATTAATGTGCCCACTGCCACAAAGCCACCTGAGGTAAATCCTGCCCACATTTAGGAAGATCTGCGTTAAGAAATACTGAGTGAATGATAATGAAGCAGAAACCCACATCACTACCCAAATGTCCCTGTGTTTTAGAACTAGTCTGTTGCCATGTACCTGGGAGTAAACTGACACCTGGCTGTCCCGAAAGTTGTAGAGAGACACAACTTGCATGATAATCCCATCTGCCAGCGCTCAAGTCAAAAAGGTTATTCTCCACCCTCCTGGTAAGGACCAGAAATCCTGCCACGGTCCTTTGTTCGTATCATGAGCATCCCTTTTGGAGAGAAAACAGGCAGAAGTGAAGCTTAGTCTGCTGTCTTTGTCTTTCATAGAAACCCTACATGGTCCCCAGGGGAAGAATGCGGCTCTATTCTCACAAGTTTTATTCTATTTGCTGCATGGTGTAAAATATCGTCACATCTGCAGCTGGGTTATCAGTACCTCATGCAAAGCAATAGAAATGCCAGTCAGTCAAGAGGGACAGAAGTATGGGTACGAATCCTCTGAGAAGCCACAGACCCAGGCCAGTCTTAAAACAAACCCCTGAAACTGAAGTACACCCCAAAACTGTCTTCTCTTATGCTGTTCCGTGATAGGACCAGCTTCTAGAAACAGGCGAGAGTGTCATTTACCAGCATCCCCTTGAATGTCACTTCCTGTATGAAAATTACTTACTTTGTCACTTACTATACTTAAAAAAGGTGTTTCTTTTTCTTTTTTTCAAATTGATTATCTTCCATCGTGTTGCACTTTTGCATTCTGGTGGAACTAATCGTTTCCGAGATAATTTACAGAGTTTTGGCTCCATTGTGGAATAGAAAATTACAACTGCCTAATACATCACTTGAAAGCAGGTGGGAATGTAAATCCTACTTGAAAGAAAATAGAGTAAAAATCACGTCAGAATTCAGCAAACCCTTGATTTGTCACTTTCCAATAAACTTGAATGGTGGCATGAAACATGGTGCCAACCGTGAAGGTTTCCTTTTGCGTTAAGCTCCGCTGAGCCGGTGCAGCACGCCCTCCTTCTGTAGGGCAAGGCCTCATTCTTTCAAAACTGGACTTTCTCAACCCGAAGCCCTAAGGTGCTTTGAGGGAGCCAAGCTAGTTCAAGTCGCTAATGCTAATTCAGAAGCAGAACTTGATCCCTGGTGCCCACACCCAAGTCACATAATCTTTAATTGCGTATTTTGGCAGCAATTCCTTCTCAGACCTGATTATGGCCTAACTAGCTATCACTTGAACAGACATACTATTAGCGAATCCTGTAAAGTCCTGTAGTTTTATTGCTCAATAGAGATTTGTATCTTGCATTCAGAACTGAAGACGAATCCTAAAATGGTAGAGTTTGGGGGTGATGTAGATGTTTGCTACTTCAACTAAAGTCCGATACTAATAAATCCAGTTTCCATTAAAATCCTTCTAGTGAGAGAGGCCTCATGTCCTCTCCAAGAAGCCCTTTCCATGTCTTCATAGCTCTAATGGGGAGGAAAGCCTTGACCTATTACGGAAATCTGCTCCCGGTGATTTCTAGCCATTGGTCCGAGTTTGACCTTTTAGAATAACGTCGAATGCTTCTGCTCACTAATTCTCCCATGGTGGGCCCATGGGTATTAGGTGATCGTAGTTTGTCTAAATACAAAAATTGCTTAGAGACTCAAATACATGTAAAATATGACAGAAAGAGAACTATAAATAAAATTGTATAAAATACACATGTCATGTGTATGGGTGTACATTTGCATACGGGTGTGTAGAGAGAGAGGGAGATGAGGTGGTGTATCAATTACAGCAAAAATAATAGTGAAAAAGAACAATAATTCCAGTCACATTTTCAAGTTGAAATGAGCTAGAAGCTAGGAGGAACCAAATACTTACGACTGTACATCGTTTCATATGGGTATCACAAAACATTCGGAACAAGAATCACTTCCAGTCTACTCCACATGATTAGAATATTCATGTAATCCAACTGCCGTTGTCACCTGAATGAATCTTTCCAGAGCGAGCAACAACATAATCCCAAATTACAGGGTCATCAAGAATACCACGAATAGTAAATATTTAAGTAGTTTTTTAAAACACTTTATAGGAAGAAATACTGAAGTGAAAAATAAGGAAATAAAAGTAGCCTAAATGAAATTATTTATATCAATTCATGTTTGGCCTATAAAAATAATAGTTAATAAGTGATGATTATAGCAATACTAGTGTTTGGGTTTTAAGTAGCTATGGGAAGTTTGACACTAATTGATTATGCAATTGTTTTTGGCTTCAACTGCTATTCCTCAGAAAAACCATATACAGTAGCTGCTTCCCCCCTTATCCACAGTCTCCGTTACTTTCAGTTAACCCAGTTGGACAATATTACGTGGAAAATTCCAGAGATAAACAGCTCATAGGTTTTCAATTATGCCCCATTCTGAGTAATGTGATGAGATCTCGCGCTCTCCTGCTCAGTCCCACCCAAACCCACCTGGCTGTGACTCATCCCTTTTCCAAGTTTCCAGGCTGCGGACGCCCTCCGACTGTTCCTTCTAGTCAGATTCACTGCGTGGTATCCCAGCGCTTGCATTCAAGTCACCAGCCTTTTACTTAATGACCCTAAGGCACAAGAGTAGTGATGCTGTGAATTCAGATACACCACAGAGATGCCGTAAAGTGCTTCCTTAAAGGTGAAAGGTGAAAGTTCTTGACCTATTAAGGCATTCTATCATCTCACAAGCTGAGAACAGTAAGCTATTTCCATATCACAGGAGCAGTAAGGCATTTTGAGAGAGAGCACATTCTTATAACTTTTATACTGTTATAATTGCTCTATTTTTCTTATTAGATATTGTTGTTCATCTCTTACTGTGCCTGTTTTATAAGCTGAGTTTTATCATAGGTGTGTATGTATAAGAAAAGCATAGTATGTTTAGGGTTTGGTGCTATCTGCAGTTTCAGGCATCCGATGTGAAGGCTGTATCGTATTAACAGTATGTACAACAGAAATGCATATGCAAATTAGCTTATGGTTTCAACTGCAACCGTGCCTTTCAGGTTCCTTAGAGAAACCTTTAAAAAAAGATACAATAATTTTTGTGGCCTCAGTTCCCCTTTGTCTTCAGTTGAGTTGAGAAAGATTATCTTAAAAAGATTATTTGAGAATAGAATTAGAGCAGTGCTTTCTCTATCATATCACTATGCTTCAATGTTGTAAGATAGGCTAGGCCAATCTCAAAAACAAAACAACAATCAATAGTACCACCTATGAAACAAGCATTTTATTAAGTCTCCACTCTCAGGGCACACTGGGGTAGTTGACAGAACAATGGCCCAGGGTGTGGAATACCCTTGTTCTTGACCTCATTCTGCTACAAAATAATTGTAAAAACTTGGACTTGTGTTTTCTCATCTGTAAGATGAGAATAACAGGGTAAATCAAAATTTCAAGAATGTTCATACGAGACCTGTCCAGAAGGTAGCCAGCCATATAATATAAAAAATAGGGATATTTACTGAAGATACAAGATACAAGAAATGTACATAGGATAATGATGCCTCAGTCTCCTTCAAAGTAGGCACCTTGGGATCTCATACAGTTCTCCCAATGTCCATCAGCTGCCCCATCATATTTTCCTAAATCTCATCGACGGTCTGAAATCTCTTCCTTTTCAGAGGTGTTTTAGTTTTCAGAAAAGCCAGAAGTCACAGGACATGATATCAGGGCTATAGGGGGCACTGAATCACCTGGGTGATTTGATATTTTGCCAAAAACCTTTTAGGAGATGTGATGCATGAGCAGGCACATTGTTGTGATGAAGCTGACAGTCACCAGTTCTCCATAACTGTTCCCTTCTGAATCATCCAAATAGTTTCTGTGGGGGAATGCTCAAGCTTAACATAAAATTTGATGCAGATTTTTTTAATTGCTCTACTTGCTCAGTCATTTTAATGTGAGAGTCACACAATACACATGCTCACTCAATGGTGTCTACCACCCGCCCTGACTAGTACAGTGAAGTTATCATTGTTCATGCTTGCACATTCCAGTCCACTCTTCTTGACTGCCAGGTTATATCAATGTTGCACAAACTGTTCTAGTTATATTAATAATGGCTGGACTTTTTCCACACAAACCTTTTATTAATTTCACAGAGCATTTCTTTAACAACCTACAAAGAAAGCTGTATTTACAAAAATAACAAAACAAACCCTAATAGCATCAGTTTAATCATTTGTCTTCTAATTTAAAGGTGAAATATAATGGTTGAAAGTGAAAACATGTGCTTGCTTCAGCAGCACATGTGCTAAAATTGGAACAATACAGAGAAGATTAGCACGGCCCCTGCACAAGGATGACATGCAAATTTGTGAAGCGTTCCATATTTAAAAGAAAGAAAGTGAAAACATGTGACACTGTCTGTTTTCAGACTCAAAATGTTGGGCAAATTTTGTAATATAGCTTTTATTATTGTGGCCCCTCCCCTTATGCCCAGCAGAGAGATGGAAAATTTCCCCATGTAAGGAAACTGTGAGAAATTCTAGTAAGTGGAGGTGGGGTTCTTCAAAAAATCCACAGAAACATCTCATGACAAAAAAAAATAAAAAAAAAAAAACTTTAAATATCAACTTCCGGCCAAGATGGAGGCATAGCTGGACATGCTGTGCCTCCTCTCACAACCAAGATTAAGGACAACAAAAATATAGAACCCAAAAAAAAGAAAACCCAACCAGGACAGAGAGAAAATTGAATTGTGCAGGAGTCCGACAATGATTCACCCAGACTGGCGCCCAGAGGTAGCCCTGTGACGGGAGGCAGCCAAGAGACCAGAGGCAGCCCTGCAACCGGGGGTGGCTCTGTGACCAGAGAAGGCCCCGTGACTGGGGGAGGCCTTGTGACTGGAGGAGGGAGCTTTGTGGAAGACCCAGAGCTCACACCCATGATCCTAGGTGAGACAAACAAACAAACAAACAAAAAACTGGAACTGTGAAAAAACCAGAGTCGGACCCAAAAAGGGAGCATCCCAACAGCTGAGACAGTGGAAGCTGTGGACACCAGGATACCCGAAGGAGACTGCACCACTGAATCTCACAGGTATTCTACCACAGAAGTTCACAACATAAACACAAGGAGCCAGAACAGATCAATTTAAGAAGCTGAGGCTGACAAGAAGAGTCTCACACGTAATGGGAAGACAAAGAAACAAACCCCAAATGAAAGGAAAAGAGGAAGCCCCAGAAAGAATGATAAATGAAATGGAGGCAACTCAACTATCAGATTTTGAGTTCAAAGCAATGGTTGTCAGGAAGCTCCATGAGCTCTCATTGAGCTACCAGAAACTACAGGGAAGCTACAATGAACTCACTGCAAACTATATCAACATGAAAAAGGAAATAGAAACTATCAACAGGGGCCAAGAGGAAATGAAGAACACAATTTCTGATCTGAAGAACACAGTGGAAGGAATGAAAAGCAGAATTGATGAAGCAGAAGATCGGATCAGCGAGTTGGAGGACAAAGTAGAAAAAAAAACACCCAGAAAGAGCAACAAAAGGAAAAGAGGCTCAGAAAGAATGAAGAGGGATTAAGAGAAATGCAAGACAATATGAAACATAATAATATCTGTATAATAGGGATTCCAGAAGGAGAAGAAGAAGAGCAAGGGATAGAAAACCTATTTGAAAAAGTAATGATGGAAAACTTCCCTAATTTGATGAGAGAAAAAGTCACACAAATCCAGGGAACACAGAGAGTCCCAATCAAGAGGAACCCAAAGAGGCCCACTTCAAGACACATCATAATTAAAATGACAAAATTCCAAGA